>CAUYON010192271.1:0-22070 GCA_963573935.1 Arctocebus calabarensis
CTGCAACCAAAAAATGGCCAGGCGTTGTGGTGGGTGCCTGTAGTCCCAGCTACTTGGGAGGCGGAGGCAGGAGACTCGCTTGAGCCCAGGAATTGGAGGTTACTGTGAGCTGTGATGCCACGGCACTCTATCCAGGGTGACAGCTTGAGGCTCTATCTCAAAAAATATATATATATATATTCTTCCTGCACCAACTAGTTACCATTGATGCCTATTGTGTTCCAGGCAGTGCAAAGGAGTTGATTGCCCAGCACCAGTGGAAGGTCCTTCTTAATAGCTATGGGCTGTGGTTCTGGTGACTAAGCCAGCAGGCTCTGGGTCTAGGTATTCACTGTTTTCCATCTCATCTGTCATCTTTCAACAGCCAACATGTAGGTTTTCTGCAAACTAGTAGACAAGAACATCTCCTGGGGATTCCTTTAAAGATTTGGACAAGAGATGGCAATAATTAACTTTCTCTAAAGTGGCTCAGTGCCTAGAACCTCAGTGCTTTTGTAATGGGAACTTCTATCTCCACCCCACCCCACTGCTCCAGTGTCTCAGTGGACTGGCTGGCAGGTTTCAAAGACCAGTTGAAATGACTTAGCCCCAGG
This sequence comes from Arctocebus calabarensis, assembly GCA_963573935.1. Taxonomy (NCBI): domain Eukaryota; kingdom Metazoa; phylum Chordata; class Mammalia; order Primates; family Lorisidae; genus Arctocebus; species Arctocebus calabarensis. The sequence goes on from CAUYON010192271.1 coordinate 594, forward strand.
GTCATTGGGCTTCTCTCTAACCCACTGTTTTCATGCAGCTTGGCTGGGTTTGTTCATTTATAATGGTAACCAAATGTCCCCCATGACTCCACTGGCCTAAAAGTTCCTCCTTCCAGCTCCCTTGGGTAGGAAACCTTTTGTGTTAACTCCTGGCCTTGCAGGATAACTTCCTATTGCAAACTTTCCTATTTGACTTCATCGGATGATCCTCTCTTTCTGGTCTTTGCTGAGTCTTCCTGGCCTACTCATTGCAGGAAGTGGAAATTTGAGTGGACAGCACCCTCTCCCTCCCACTGTGGTCCTGCTCAGGTTAGCAGGGTATAAGCTGCACTCAGACGGAATCTAGAATTCGTACTGGGTTTGGTGGGATGTCTAAAACAAGAGCCTTGAAAGGGAAATAAACTTGAACTATGTCTTTTTCACTTAATGACATTTACAAAAAAATTGTACATAATTGTAAACACTAAAAATATCTTATTATAGAAAAGTCACAAACATGCCTATATATAGAGGCAGAAAGAACAATATAATAAACCACCATAATTGCATCATTCAGCTTCAAATGTAGACATGTAGGTGAAGAATATGGAAAGTATGAACCCTACAAGATTCTGTATTTCTACTTTCTAGTGCTAAGATACTAATGTGTATGCACCACCTTTTTAATGTCTATGCAATATACACACAGGTATACGCATCTACCCCAGTATTTTCTTCAATCTACTTTTCTCACTTAAAATTGGATATTTAATGCCTGTATAGCATTCTATCTCTAGATAAAATAATTTTACCTAACTATTTTTTTTTGAGACAGAGCTTCAAGCTGTCACCATGGATAGAGTGCGGTGGCATCACAGCTCACAGCAACCTCCAATTCCTGGACTCAAGTGAGTCTTCTGCCTCCGCCTCCCAAGTAGCCAGGACTACAGGCACCTGCCACAACACCCCTCCATTTTTTGGTTGCAGCCGTCATTGTTGTTTGGCAGGCCCGGGCTGAATTTGAACCCGCCAGCTCAGGTGTACGTGGCTGGCACCTTAGCCTGTTGAGCCACAGGTGCCGAGCCAATTTTACCTAACTATTTTTGCTCATCTGAATTCTTAACTTTTTGTTATATATATTTCACTGTCATAAACATCTTTATGGATAAATATCTGCCCCAATCTCTTTCTTTATTATCCCTTTAGAAAACTTTTTTAGAAGTGAAACCATCCACAAATGAACGTTAATAAACTGCAAAGTGCCTCCACTGAAGTTGCTTCTATTTACAGCCCGCCATATTGTAAAAGGGATTTGATGTTTCAGTTAAGATTTGGTCCCCCCAAACTCCTGATGGGAAGGTCCTGAAGACCTGACAGGCCAGTTTTCTCCAGAGTTCCCTCCCCAAAGAAAAGAGCTCTGCAGAAAGAGAAAAAGAGGAAATGAGAAGGGGGACCCATGGCTACAGTGAGATGAAAGAAGAGGTAGAAAAATGACAGAAGAGAGAGGGAAGAAAAGAAGAAAGAAGAGAGGGAGGGAGGGAGGAAGAAAATAAGGAAGGGAGAGAGGGAAGATAGGAAGACAGGGATAAGGGAAGAAAGAAGGAGGGAAGGAAAGAGGGAAGGAGTGAAGGAGAGAGGGAGGGAGAAAGGAAGGCTCACACAGGGGCAGAGAAAGAGATATTAAGAGTGAGAGAAAGTGGGAAATGAGAGACCAAGAGTAAAGGGCTGGTTGTTCTCCTTTGCTAAGAGAGCAGAACAGTGGGAGAAGCACACATCATCATTGGTCTTTATTCTTCTGAACAAGGACCCAGACAGTGTGGATCTTCACCACTCAGCTACCCTTTGCCTTGTGTTCTGGCCACTCCAATTTCTCCGAATGGATTCCACAGGTCCCAGGGAGAGCTATACTGGCCATTCTCACCTGCTCCTAGGGTAGCAGCCAAGGAGCCTTCACTCTGGAGCTTCACAGGTATTTCAAGAAGTCACTGCCCTTAAAAAAACATATGAAGGACAACACAAATACCAGTTGGGAAAATACCTCATTGTCAATTATTTGAACTAAAAAGGGAAATTTTAAAAAATGTGAGTGGAGACTGTTGAAAGCAAGGAATGGACAAGATGATGCCTTGAATTTACTCCACCCTGGCAGGGAAGACCACGTGCCAAGCCAGGACCAAAATAGGTAAGGCGCATCCCCCAGTTCCTGTTGTCCGGTGAGTCTGGCGTTGCTCAAGCCACCGCCCCAGAGCGTCCCTGCCCCTCCGCACAAAATGGAAAATGAACATGGCTCAGCCCCATCTCTGAGAGACCATTTAAGGCTTTGAAAATCTCCTGCAAGTTGAGTGACACCCCTGTGCCAAGAGCGGATGAGCATGTTTTGTTCCTGGGACATCTGCTATCTCAGATTGGAATGTCAGAGATGTCTGAGCTTCCCTTGACTTCCTCTCTCTCCTCTCTCTCTCCCTACCCCAACTCCCTACCCCCTGCTCCCTCTGCCTCTCTTTCTTCCTGCCCTCCCCAGTTTTGTCCTTACACACTGCTACCATGACCCTGAGCAAAACTTGACCCTGTACCATCCTCAGAAAACCCAGCCCCAAACAATGCACACTTCTTTTGTTTGGGAAAATCTCCTTTTATGCACGAACATTGGGGATTAAATGTCCATACCTTGAAAATGTTATCATCAAGTTAACCAAATAATAAAAATGCAAAGCAGTTGGTATTATGAGATCCACTTGCGATTTAAAAGGGGTGGCTTATATATTCTATATATATACACATATAGAATATAAAAGGATGAACGAAACACAATCTTTGATATCAGTGGTTGGGGGAGGGGAAATGAGAAGCATGGAAGGCAAAGGTCACCACATACTCTTTCCCGATTTGATTTTTGTGTGTGTGTGTCACAAATACTACACATGATGGTTTTTTAGGATTTACTTTTTAAATCCTGTGAGTATTATATGTAAGCTGGTGGATTTGACTCAAATCTTGCTCTCCCACCTACCAGCTCTGGAGGTGTGGGTATATGTGTTGTAAAAAGAGGTGATTGTATTATCTGCCTTCTAGGGTTGTTGCAAAGAACGGATGAGTCAGCTGAGTTAGCACATGCATAGCTCTTAGCACAAAACCAGACAAGTGTGGTCCATAAATCACAGGCCCCATCATCATCATCACCATCATCATCATTGTTAGTGTTATTGTCTGTGGCTGTTAGCCTGACCTAAAGAACCTGGATGATTGTTTGTTTGTTTCCTGAAAGTCAGGAAACCCTGCAATATCGCTAACCGGGCAGTCCTTTGAAGTAGGGGCTGCCCCACTCTACCCAGGGAGGGAGGGAGCCATGTGCTTCAGTCCTGGAGCATATAGATCTTCCCCCAAAGATCATTAGGCTCACGTTTGTCACATTTATTTTAAGGAAACTGGTAGGGAGAGGGTGGGTGAGGTTAATTGCTCTATGGATCCTGGCAGCCCTGCTCTCCAGATGGGGAAAGGTTCAACAAAGCCTGGCCTGACCCTAGAGGCATGGCTGAGGCTCTGGCTCCTAGGCCTTTCTTTAGGGAACAGAGAAACACAGGACTTGCAGAGAGGGAAGAAGGGGCGGCTGAGCTTAGGCTTTTGCCTACGGGACTCTGGGCTAGCAGGGAAACCCAAATGGTTTGGTTGCAATGTTTACCAAAGTCTGGGGAAGCACCCGACTTTACCTACTCTGGACAAGGTCCAGCCCAATCCCCCTCCCAGGGCCAGAGTCATTCTGTTTGGAATTTTTCTCTGGCATGGATCGTTTATTTCATAAGGCAAGGAAGAAGCAGTGGAGGGTCCCTAGGTTCTGAGTCCTTATTCCTCAGGCGGCAGACTGCTCCTCAAGACAAGCTAGTGGGGGTACCTTCTCCTTCCTTCCTCAAGCTTCAGACTTCCCATAAACCTTTATCACAGGCCTACTGTGCGCCTGGGTGATGTCCCTTTGGCTATGCAATTTAGGGCATCACTTCCCTGCTTTGAAGCCTCCAGTTATTCATCTGCAAAAAGGGGCAAATAATAGTTTCATCTCCTAGATTGCCCTGAAGGATTAAGACACAGAAACACACAGTAGCTACTATGGTTACTGATTTTAGGCTAACTAAGGGTCAAAATTATCTTCTAAGAAACCATTCCTACACCTTACGACCTTCAAAAAGAAAAAGCAAATCAGCCCGCTCCACCGTATGCTTAAGTCCTTCCAGAAAATAATCAGGAACACAGAGAGGTCCCCACGACGTGGGTAGAAAATCAACTCCTGGCGGATGGGGCGGGGGAGATATGCCTAACTCAATGTTGATTTTTCTGACCACCAAAAATATTCCTTCTTACGGACTGCTGGGGCTCCATACATAGATTAACGGCCTCGCCGGCACTCATCGCCTGCACCCCGGCAAATCTCCCCAGCGGGGGAGAAGGTGTGAGCTCAGACTTAGTGGTAAGGATGAGGGGGTGGGGGGGCGGAATGCAGGCCGTTGTGTGAGGTGATTGTAACCAGAAACGCCCCGGCAGGCATCTCGCTTCTGTCCTGAGCCGCCCGCTGGCAGGCAGCCGGGCGGGAGCTGGGAGCCGTCCGAGGTGCCCGGGCTCTGCGCTGACCGCCCCTCCTGGGCCCGGCGATAGCTTATCGGGCCCACTTGGGGGCCGCCCAGCGCTACAACCGGAAACGCGGCTGGAGGCCAGTGGATGCCTGCCCAGCCTTCTCGTCCCCCGGTGCGCTCCCGCGAGTGCGGCCTCCATCCTTCGTCCAGGTAAGGCATCAGGTGGGTGGGGGGCGGCTGAGGCGCCTCCTCCCTCGGTCGTGAAAGGCTGGTATTTTATGGACACCACAGGGCAGAGAGGGGAATGAAGATGGGGGCCAATGCAAGGCTGCCAGGGGTGAGGGTCACCTCTAGGCGCGAGGACCTCAGGGTGACGAGAGCGCAAGCTCAAGGGAGGAGATCCTGGGGCGCAGGCTGTGCACCCCCAGTTGTCGGTAAGGGTGTGCCGTCCCTGTAGAGGTGGGCCTGACCTTCAGCGCGTTTTCACTTTTCCACAGCTCAGCCTGTGAAAACCCGGGGCTCAGGTGAGGTGAGGCGAGGCGAGGCGTGGGCTCTGGGTTCTCCGCACAGCCAGCGCGCATGCACAGGGTTGCCTTGTGTTGTGTTGAGAGAACCTGTTGTAAGAAGCTGTTTGTGGTGCAGTGAAACAAAATTTTTAAAGTACAAGTGACTTAATTAAAAAAAAGAAACACACACACACACACAGAGAAATGTGAGGTCTGAAAGATGGAGCCGAGTCCTAGCTTTTCACTTCTTAACCACTGTCCACTCCTGGACTGGTTGCTTAACCTCTCTGGGCCTAGCCTCATAGTGAAGGGAAAAATTCTAACAACAACTAAATGGGTTGCTGGAGTTCAGTAAGATGAAGAGTTGAAAGATCGTTAGAGAAAGAGCCTTGTTTGGGGGTCGTCTATTATTATTAGACAATTTTTGGAGTGGAAAGGAAGCCCAGGTGGGGTCAAACAGGTTGAACCATAGCTCTCTGCTGCCTGAGTCTGTCCCCGGGCTCAGGAAAGACAATTGGGAGGAACTGCAGAGGGAATCACTGATCTGTCAAGGGTTGCAGGCATCAGCCATGTGCTCCTTCGAGGGCTTTTATCTCAGGATCCCAAACAAATTGCTCAGGACTGGGAGATCTCCCCGGGAGATGGCCGCCACCTAGTCCCTTCTAGGGTGGGCCCTCACAGTGGTCCAGCCAGTGCAGAGCATATATAAGGTTCACCCCTGGCATCTGGGAACTGGTGAGCAGAGGCTCAGACAAAATGACACCCTGGTGCCAGGTGGTCTTCAGGGACTGAGAATCGAAGGAGAAGCACACTTCTCTTACCCTCTCTCCATGCTCCGCTCCCTCTCTGGGAACACTGAACCCAGCGGAGGCCCACCAGCTCACAAAGTCTGGAGCCCTGAAATTTCCTGGGACCCTTTTCTGAGCCATTGTCTTGGGTTTATGAGGCATCTCTTGCTCTTTGAAAATAGGGCTGGGGGCATCACTTGGTTAGGGACTCAGAAACATTGTATGCAAAATTGCTTATTTAAGTTTTGTTTTTTTAATGTTAGGAGTAGACTGACTTTTTTTTTTTTTTTTTTTTGCAGTTTTTGGCCGGGGCTGGGTTTGAACCCACCACCTCCGGAATATGGGGCCAGCATCCTACTCCTTTGAGCCACAGGCGCTGCCCTAGACTGATGTTTTTTATTAGCTTCTCAGTGGGATCTATATTTCTTCAAACGTTAAGAACCATCCATCTCCACCAGGAGTATAGGGAGTCACCCTTGGTGCAAGGTGGACCATTACAAGACTGTGTGATCTTCAACACGTACCCCCTAGACAGTTGGGGGATACACATACTGTGTATGTGAAAGCACACATACTCTTCAAAAATGTACCTTCCACAAGGGAAACTGAGGCCCAGTGAGAAGATGCTACTGGCTCAATCATTCAGCCAGCTAGAGGCTGAAAGGAATGGAAAATTACTTTTGCAAATGCAAAACCACTGTGAAGAGCTTGAGTAGAGTGTACAGGCTGCAAATGACATGGAAAAATGAGAGATTCCATTGAGCTCTCTCCTTAATTAGTGGGGTTTTAACCTTTTGAATGGCAAGGTAGCCTCGGAGAAGCTGATGAAAACTGTAGAGGTGTCTCCAGAAAGTACGTCCAACAGATAGTACAATTCCAAGAATAGCATCAGGGCCCTGAAGACCTTTGACAGTCATTCACATAGTCACGATAGAAATCTCCACTTTATCTGACCCCAACATCATATACCGAGGTCAGTTTGGAAGCTCTGACCTTGGCCCTGTGACTCTGAAGAATATTGTTCCCGGTAGTGTATGGGATCCTCGTCCACACATGTGTGTGCACACACACAAGCCGTCAGCAAACACACACAGGCACACCTCCCAGGATCCTCTGATTCTAGCAACCCCCTGGCCAAGCATCTCCAGCCCAGCTGAGAGTAGCCAGGAGAAAAGTTCAAGTCTCCAGCTGTAGTGGTCTTTAACACCCCCCTGGCCCTCTCAGCCTCACTGTTTATCCATTTGAATGGCTCCCCTTCCTCAGCCTACTCCCACCTTCCAGGGTCGGCTATAAAAATAAACTATTTTTCCTTGTTAATAAATCTCCACCCGGCGCCCTCTTTTAAAGAACTCAAAAAAAAAAAAAAGAAAGAAAGAAAAAAAAATCACTGCATAGTGAGCAGGGAGATTAATCTCAAAGCAGGATTTATGTGGCGCGGGCATCCTCAAACAATTGGAGTCATAAAGTGAAATGAGATTCGGAGGCGGGTGGGGGGGAGGGTCTCGGGAACCACAAACACGTTTGTGTAGCTAAACAATGTGGAAACTCTTAAAGACCCTTTTCTGCAGACATCTTGCAGCAAGGGGCGCTTCCCTGTCAGCCCGCGGGAAAGGGAGAGAGATATATTAACTGAAGACACAATCTAAAATTACTTAGGGGTTTTAAACATGCGGGCGATGGGGGCGGGGGCGCTGATAAACTGTTGTCCGTATTTCCTTCTCTCGGTGTATTATTTCCAAAATATTTCACCCCCTTCACAATGTCTCCTTCCTCCTGGCCCCTTCTTTTCTCTCTCCATTCATTACTTTGACGAGGGAGCAGTGGCCGAAGCTGGGCGGGACTGGAAACCAGAGGGCAGGATCCGGTTTTGCGTCCACGCGACTGGGGAGCAATTGATGCTGTGCGTAAAAAACGCTGGTGGGACGCGAGGTCTAGGGTCTTACGTTGATCACATCCGCCTCTGGAGTGACCTTTCTCAGGACCCTTCCTGTCCGCTGTGTGCTGATACGCTAGGTTAGATAGGTTCTCAGGAGCACTGGGAATTCTAAGCAGTCTTTTTAATGCATAGCCTGGGCAGGAAAACTGGCAAACCCTTTTCCTCAAGAGTGAGCGCACAGGTTCGCAGGTGCTCAGCTGGTCCTGGTGATCTGGCTGAAGGGCTTGGCTCCAGATATACAGTTAGGGGGAAGTGGGCTAAGGCTGCCCCTTCTTGCTGTTGGGAGGACAGGGTGTACCAATAGTCCTTAAGTCTGGAGATTTTGAGGCCACGGACTTAGCACACATAGTGCCCTGGTTGCTGGGCTGCCACTGACAGAGGATAGGGTTCACAAAGTTATCAAATGCCCGGCAGGAGCTATGTGATCTGAGTCAGCCTGTTGTGAGAGCTCCAGTTTGCTTATCTGCAAAATGGGAGTATAATGGTCCCTACTCCTAATGGTTGAGAGAAATTAAAGGACTGTAAAGCTCGGACGTAGAAGAGTGGAGGTAGTCAATTAGAGTCAGATGTTTTTGTGGTTATCACTTATTATAGTTGAGTTGTAAGAGCGTCGTAGCAGAAGCTGAAAGATGGCCGCGTTATTTAGAGATGGGACACGCGGGCCAAAGGGAGACATTTGGTGTCTCACAGTGAATAAGGCTCATATTAAAATTGAAGGCCTGATTTCTGGGCTCATTCATTGATTCTATGAATATTCCATTAGTTTCAGGCTCTACGCTGAGCCCTGGAGACCCAGCTGTGATCAGGAAGGTCCTCTGCCCCGTGGAGCCCGCGGGTCAGCGGGAGAGACCGATGTTGAAAACCTACAGAACCTCATTTGGTGCCAAATTCCTGCCCTAGCGTTTCCTTAATGCTTCTCTGGTCACAGCTGGGGTGCTGCACGCTGCAGGCAGACCTCTGCCCCCCGGAGGCACACAAAAGTGCAGGGGAGGTGGGGGAAGGGAAGCGAGAAATCCCCAAAGAGTAAAGGCAGAGATTCTACTCCACCAAGAACGCCCTGAGAGCCAGCGCTCAGCGCCAGCCAGAGCCAGCGGCACGGCTTCGCCAGGCTGCCGACTGCCGCTGTCGCCCTCGCGGGGCACGCGTCCAGCAAAACATTTCTGAACGTGTCTGGGCCCGATTGCGGAGTGTGAAGCAATCCCCCCGGCCCACGCTGCCGGCGGACCCTTTATTTAGTTGCGTTTCAGCCGCTCAGCCCTCGTCAGCGCCACTTATGTCATCGTTTCTGGGCGCGCGGGCAAATTTGCTCCTTGCAAGCCTACCGACCCTCCTCTCAGAGTGAGTGGTCCCCACTGCGGGCCCGCTGAGCGCCCAGAGATTTGCTCTGTGGGGTTGGCCCCCCAAAAGCGGCCACCAGGATGGGCTGGTCTCAGTGGCTTCCTGAGTGTGGCCCAGGCGAAAATTCTAGCCCCAAACTGTGCATTGTGAAGGAAAACGCAACAGAAAAATGCAGCTAAACTAAGCCCCTTTATAGTGGCTTGAATTCGCTCCCTAGTTAAAGATTGCCCCATCCTATGTCTCTTGAAGCATGCAGGCAAAATTGCCGATTAACCAATCTGAATTGTCCAGATATTCCTGGATTTGCCAGGCAGTCAATACCTACTTTCATGGGACAAACGTCCAGATTGCATTAGCACAAGTGAAATGATTACTTCTTCAGCTAAATCTCAGAAAGATCTCCATTTCCTGAATTTTTCAGATGCAGTCCTTCTGCGTTTGTTTTTCCCTGCCAAATTCTTGGAGGTCCTGAGGTGGGAATGAGAAAGATGGGCGTGGTGAGGGGTGTGATGGTGAGGGTGGTTACCTTGGTCTCTGTGTGCTTCTGGGGCACTGGTGGCCTGAGGAAGAGCTTCAAAGGTTGCTCACCAAGTTTCCCAAATGTTCGTGTACTCCCCTCCCATACACACGACCCCTGAATATACACTGAGATGGGGAATTGAACTTCCCTCAAATATACAAATATTTAAGTGGATATGGGAGAGAGGGAGCTAGACCAAAATTTCCAAGTAATTTTCTGATTTTCTTTCCTCTCCTTTCTGTCATGAAAGGTGTAGAATCTCTCATTTTATCTAGAAAGAAAGGAAGAAGCAGAAAGAAAACAAAATCCTGTATCTGTTTATTTTAAACTCTCTTCAGTCAGGCTGTCTGTTTCTCAAACTGAGCCCAGGTTATTAGGGAGCAGCAGTTGTCCTCGGGACAACTTCCTCAAATATTTAGTTTAGAAAACGTCTTGCCCCAGAGGTGTCCTATTTTCTTGAAACCTAGGACAGAGCTCAAGGATAGAGGCTGGCTGTATACTAACAAATTCCTGTGAATTTGTCCACAAGGTTTGCCTCAACAACTTGGGTATTTGGAAAGAAAAAGGTTTGGTCATCTCGGACAGGAGTCTGAATAATCCAACTGAGCTGGCTTTTCTTTTCCTCTCCATTAAAAAGTGGGCAAAAGACATGAACAAAAACTTTTCAAATGAAGATGGCCAAGAAACACATGAAAAAAAATGCTCTTATCAGGGAAATGCAAATCAAAACCACAATGAGCTAGTGCCTAACTCCAGTGAAAATGGCATTAGGAAAAGTCCCCAAACAGCAGATGCTGGTGTGGATTCAGAGAAAAAGGAAGGTTTATACTGTGTTGGTGGGATTGCAAACTAGTACAACTTCTATGGAAAGTACCTGGGGCTGGACCTTCATCCCTTGCCCTTATTTTCATCAGTGTAGTTCACTACTTAGGGGTGGGACAGTCTGACAGGAGATCCAGAATTCTTCTCCCTAAGAGTTCCTTGAGGATTGTGGTTGATAACTGTCCTCCAGTTGTTGGGGATATTTGTGAGGGCACAGTGACCCCTGACTTTAGCATCTGGGAGAAGGAATTAAACATTAAACTGTTGTCCTGTGGTTGTGTCCAAGTGTGTGCACACTCTTCTTCCTCCTGCAGCACCCAGAGGAGGAAAGGTTAGATTATGTGAAGAATTCATCTTTTGCCCTCTTATCCAGGAGGAAGCCTGCTGATCTCCAGCCAAGTTGCAGGTCTTGGACCTTGATCTTGATTCTAAAGACTTTAATTGGGGTTCACAAACTGCCTCTCCTCTGGAGAGTAGCTCCAGAGATTTTATTGCATGCCAAGGATGTTCCAGACTTCCAAACATGAAGAATACGCTTATCCAAACTATTCCCCACCAGTGGTCCCCCACCAACTTTCTGACTCGAATTAAATTGGAGATGGACACTTCATGGTGGGTGTCAAGAAGGTAGTTTGTAAAATCAAGGGCTCTGAAGTCTGTGAATCAAGGGAATCAGAGGTGAATCTCTGTCTTCACTTGCTGAGTGATGCTGGGTAAGCAATGTGACCTCTCTGATCCTGTGTCTCATCTGAGAACTGTAGAGATAACAGTCCTTCCTTCTTAAGATTAGGAGAAACTCATAGAGTGGGTAGGAGGAGGGAAGGGTGGATCAAGATGAGACTGATCTCCTGGGTATACCTGGAGGCCTGTCCACTCTTGAGTTCTCAGCCAGGGAATTGCAGAGTGCAGGCTGGTGGAGCTCCTCTGAGTCAGATGGTGAGAATGTAATAAAACAAATATTACATATATAGTTGTACTATTCCAGCAACAGCAGTGTGGTGTAGAAGACCCTCCCTCAAGAGTTGTGTAAATGGATCTCTTCTTTTCCACCCCTAGGCCTGTCTTCAGGCTGTAGGTTCCAATCCAAACTCTGCCACTTTCTAGCTGGGCGATTTTGGGCAAGTGCCTTCTCCTCTCTGTGCAGCTAGTAGCAGTGGCAGGGCTAAATCCTGCCTCTCTGAGTCATTGTGAGGATGAAATAAGTGAGTAGTGCCTTGCACATGGCAGTGGATGGAGAGATAGGCCATCACAGCACACGGTAACAAACACATAAGCACAGTCTAACACAATACACACGTCCTAATGGAAGGTAGACTCGGTGTAATACCCGCTATTACAATGTGTTATATTGTATTATAATTCTGGGCACACGTGTGCATTCTGGGAGAGACTGACTCATCCAGGACAGCTTCACCACTTCAGTCCCCTTGGGGAATACAGGGTTTGCTATCCCACTGACTGAGTTTCCAAAGTGCCAGCCAGTGCTTAGCAAAACACAAGTTTATCCCCGCAGCGCTGCTCAGGGCCCACTGAACCCGGCCAGGGAAGGGTCTTGGTGGCTCCCAGCACTGAGAGATCTCGGCAGACTCCAGCTGCTCTGTGGCTCTGCTCAGGGCCCACTGAACCCGACAGGGAAGGGTCTTGGTGGCTCCCGGCACTGGGGGATCTCGGCAGGCTGCAGCTGCTCTCTGGCAGCAGCTAGAAGCCCTCAGGCACCAAAGAAATTGTGGGTCTGGGGGAATTTGCTACCGAGCCGGAGAAGTGCTGTGCCGCAGGGATGGACTCTGCAATCGGAATGTGGGGAACCTCCCCAGTATGAAGCTTGGGGGAGGCCAAGAGAACACCTACCCCTCATTTGCCGCTCAGCTTTCCCTTCAGCCCGGGCGAACCGGCCAGGCGGTTCCGCAGGGTGGCCGCGTGGTTGGGAGCAAGGCGTCTCTTGCTCTTGCCCCGTTACTTCCAGGGATTCAGCCAGGGCGACAGATGCGTGAGCTGACCAGCCATGGAGAAATGACTCCTCAGAGCCCTTTCTTCAGCCCTCTAAAGGCACCCACATAATTGTTTTCAGCGGTAGAATCATTGACGCTCATGCCAAACCACTTGCGCAAGGAACAGTTTGTCCACAGAATTATATGCACACGGAAGCGCACAATTACCAAATCGCACGTGGGCGCAGAATTATTTGCGCATAGATAATCATTTACGCATGTTGCTTGCCCTTTCTGGGCCACGAGTAAGTTACGGATAGCTATCTGTAGATAGAATCCTTATTTACATACACGCAAATTAAGGGTACAACCCTGGCAAGTCTCCGGAGGGGCTCCTCACACACCCACAGGCCCAGACATTGGGGTGTAAAGAGGAGTTCTGTTTTTTTCATCTTTTAGGGAGAGTCCTTGAATGTAAAGGAGAAAGCTTTCCTGAGTCCGCATTTGTTCTTTGTTGTTGAAATTTGAATTTTGTTTGTTGTTTTTGTTTTGACATAGATCGGATTCCCGACAATTTTCCTGCTAAAAAAGGCAGCAAGGACAAAGGCCAGCAGGTCTCTCTGTTTTAAAGAGGTCCAGAAACAGTTTTTCCAGCGCGGGCAGCGCGGTGAGCAGCGGAACTCCCAGGGCCGCCTCCCCGCCACCCCCAGGCCTCGAGAGCCAGGTGGGGCCGGGAGAGACCCACAGCCTGCGCTCAGAGAGCCGGGGGAGCTGTGTTTATTTTCTAGTTATTCTTGGCCGCCTTCCACGCGATTATTTGTAGCAGCGTAGGGAACTTTAGGGAGAGCTGGGGCCTTGGGGGTGGGGTGGGGGCCCCTTTGCCAGGCCCCACGGATTTTATGGCATCGGAGCTCGAAGGGCAAATTACAGGCGGAATCAGAATGTGCAAATTCCAATATAATATCTAATATAATTATATATAAAATATATAAGATAATTTAATGTGTAAATTATAGGTTAGTGTCGTAAAGAAGCTTAAAGCTGGTCGCTGCAAAGACGCGGGTTGTGGGTTTCTAAGCTGACTCGCAACCTGGGCGCCTCCCGCGCTCGCCAATGCGCCCTGGGCGTTTGCGGCTCCTTCCCCAGGCTTGGGTAGCCCGCGCCTTCGGGCTCGGGGAAAGCTGCGGAGACGCAGGGCTCGGGCTCTGGCCCAATCCCTGTGATCCCACCAGCCGGCTAGAAAGGGAACTAGGCTGAGCATCCCGGCCTCGGACTGAGCGGGGACCCCGACAACCTCCAGTACCTCGTAGCAGCCCGGAGGACCACGCGAAGTGTGGCCTCTGCCGTTCCTCCTCCCCCTCCGCCGCCCGCCTTGACCTCCTCTTAGTTCTCTCCCTAATTAGGCTTAATCGAAAATGCCTTTATATACGTAGCCAAGAGCTAAAGCCCTAAGAGGTATATTCTGTCACTAAAGCGTGGCACAGAGGTGCCTTGGAAAGAATTTCGGAAACATTACGGCTTAAAAAGCTCCCTTGCCTTCCTTTCTCATCGTTTAGCTTTCCCGGAGTCTCTCTTCTTTCCTCTGTGTCTTTTTGGTTATGGTCTTTTTTTCATCTTTTTCATTTTTTTTCTTTCTCTTCCCTCCTCCTCCTTCCCTTCCTCTCTCCCTCACACCTTGCTTCTTTCTTTCCTTTTTTCTTTCTTTCGACTTTCCCCTCCCCTCCCTTTCCAATTTTAGACTCAATTTTCTCTCTCTCTTTCTCCCCATATTTGCAATATTTTATAATCTCTTCTCCTTTCTAGTGTCTTCCTCCACCCTTATTTATACTATTTTGAAATCTTTGTCCTCCCTTTCCTCAAATTCTCTCTTTTTTAAAAATTTCTTTCCTCCTTCCTTTCCCTATTCTACCATTAGTTTTCCACTTCTTGGCCCACAATGTGGTGCAGTGGAACTAAATTTTCTTGATTATGGCAAATCCAACTAAAACCACCTAGGTCACATTCACCTAAAGATAATCAGAAAAGTGATGACATTGTGATAACAGATACAAAGTCCTGCATTCAGTTAGCGCTGGCCTCTCCAGGACTGGGTATGTATTGAGAGGTGAGGGACCTGAAAGATGAATAAGAATTCAAACTTTCCATGGCCTGGGACTTGAGTATGTAAGGATGTTAAAAAAAAAAAAAAAAAGAAGAAGAAGGAGAAAAGACAAACTTTCCACGGCCAATAGGACTTTCCTTTTGAAGGGGTGACATACCCAGTTATCCCAGTTTTACCTATATATTGTCATTCCTGTGTGCACATCGAGTTCTGCACCTATCAGCTGCCCAAGTGACTCCATCTTTATCTGTCCTGGGAGCTCAGGAGAAAACTTTGCCAAGAGTTAGCAAGAATTTCAAGAATACAAACAAACCACCCAAGGTTAAAATCCTTTTCCAGACCACCTAGCTCCCTTTCTAGATGACAGATTTCTATTCCCTGCCCCTGCCCCCTTCCAGTCCAGGTCTCCCCTTCTCAACAGCTGTTCATCCATTGTTATATTTATTAGGTAAATATAAACCCATAAATACACCCAAATGAAAAGCTTCATGTTCCATAATATGCTGTTCAGAGCCAACAACATTCATCTTCCAACCATTTCACTTCTTTGGTTTGACAAAGAGTGAAGGAATTCTATACTCTTGCCCCTTTTCCTAAGTGATGAGAATATTAACATCTGACTACCCTGCCCCCAGGAGTAGCCTCGGGCTCTATCCACCTTTCCAAAGCTTCCTTATTAATAAGAGGTCATTTCCTTCAAGGCCTTCAGCTCAGCCTGCAACACAGACCAGACAGGGAGAAAATGTTGACACATCTGAGCCAGTGGCAATACGAGAGTGATAATCCTTGTAAAAGGGAACAGCTACCTAAGAACCCCTGCTGGGGACCTGCTTCTAGAGATGTGAGAAAGAGGCACCCCTGTGTGGAGAGGCAGGGCGTGGCTTCAGGAAAGAAATCTTGGCTGCATCACAGTTCATTTTGAGTACATGCACTTAAAGTCTAGAATGACCCAAGCAGATAGCTTCTGAGCCCTGTCTTCTAGCCATGGGCTGCCCAGCTCTTCTGAAGCTTGGAAAAGATTGGTACAGATGAAAATCTTTAATTAATACACCGTGCTTGTGAGGACGTGAGAATCAGGCATTCTCAAACGCAGGCGATCAGCGAGTACATGGTTACAACCTTTATGGGGGGAGGGATGTAGTGTAGACATCAAATGAGGAAAGGGCAACCTTTTGACACAGCAGTTTTCATCCGAGGTGTTTATCCTGCAGATGTGATCCTACATTTGCAAAATCACATGTACAAGGATGTTCCACACAGCCCTGCTGTAACAGCAAACGTTTGAAAATGAGTTGATGGGTATTAATGGGAATCTGGTTATAACAAAATGAGCAGAGATATATTATGCAATGATAGAAAAGACTGAAGGTGTTCTGTATTTACAGATAGGAAAGGAACTCCAGATAAATATTGGATAACAAAAGCAGCAGACAGGGTGGTTTGTAGAGCATGCAGCCATTTGTGTGTGAGTTAATGCAGAAACTCTCCAGAAGGGTATACAAGACATTGCCACCCTCCGGAAAGAGCTAACTGAATGGTTGAGAGAGGAAAATCTACTTTTCATTGTACACATGTATTCTTATGCATTTTTAAAAGTTCTTTTGCCTTTGTGTGTCCTATGTATGCTGGGCATCATTTTTAAATGAATTTTAAAAATAACAAAAAAAGACCAGGGTCTTTTTCTCTGCAGTTCCCATATTGTTACCATCTGATAAACACTCAGCACATGCAAAGGTTCTGCTGCCACCTTAAAAACAACATCTCACTTCACCCTCACACTACTTCTGCAAAACAGGCATCTTTAGTTCCATTTTATAGGTGTGTGAACTGAGGTGGAAATCTCCTGCCTAAACTCCCATACCTAGTAAGATGCTTTCAACCTAGAAAGTCTGTTTCCTAAACTAAATAATTATAATCAAACTGTCTCCCACTTCAGCATCCTCCTCCTTTTCTCCAATTCTTCCAGCCCCTCTCACATTCTTAATTTCTAACTCATTTACTACTTACACTTGAATAAGTGAAAATACAATGCTGGGAAGAGAATGGCTAAGTCCAGACCAAAGCAGGGCAACTGGTTCCACTGCAAATTCAAAGATAATTTGCTGGCGCACATGACATGAAAAGGTGGACTTAATGGGGACAGAAGTAAGTGAGGCACATCACTCGATTGTTCATAGGAAACCTACCCATGTGCTTCAAGACAAATTTGGTCCCAAGTCCTGTCCCTTTCTCCAGCTCCTGCACAAGTTCCCATAAATCCTAGCAGGTCTCCATTTCTGGAGCCGGCTCTAAGCCTGAAAGGTAATGGGGTGTGAGAATTTGGCTTTGGAAAAATCCTCGGTTAGGATCCGGATGTGGGGCCAAGATTCCTGCGGGAAGCTCTTAAACTTAGGAACTAGGCTGTTAACCAAATTTCCTCTTATCTGAGCATTGGGCTTCTGCAGGTGATGACTTCAAACTTCAAATGCATTTCTCACTACCAGAGCAACACCCCAGGAAGATACTAGGAATCTTATTTTTTGACATGTGGAACTAACTCATGGCCGAGTCAGCAAATTGCTCTTGAGCACCTAGGATAAGCACTGCACACCCAAAATATTAAAAATGCATGTTTCATATACACTTGTATATTATAAAAATTCCATTCAAAATCTATTTTTAAATATGTCTCCATCTGAGCCCCTTTTCCCTGTCCTTCAATTTCTTTTTTTCTGGGGCAATTCATCAGAAATTGTGAACACTTTCTTGGACATTTTCTAGATAGAATCTATGCATAGTTAGTTATTTTTTTATTTGAAATGTAATCTTTTACACTCAACATACAGCCACAGCCTAGTGTATAAGAGCCCAGGTGGCAGATCCCACATACCGGTCCGTGACTTTTTATCTCTGTGAACTTGGATGAGAGTTCTTTATCTTCTCTGCTTTAGTTTCTTAACCTGTAAAAGGGGAATAATACTGTTGCTTGCCTGAAAGATTTCCTATGAGGATTAAATGTGACCAAATATGTGAAGTATCTAAGGTTGTACCTGGTAGAAAGAAAACATCTAATGAACAATGAATGTTAGCTATTATTATTTTAATAAATAGTTGTGCCCAATTCCCTCCATGCTGCCATAAATTTTTCCTCCTGATGGAGCACAGGTGACAGTGTCTTAGACCTTCGCTAGAAAAATAACTGAGGAATTAAGTTTCCACCATTGGAGGAAGTACTTTGCAACGTGCAGTGTCTGAAAAGGGAAAAGATATTGAAATTCTCTCAGCTTAGCTTCTTCCAAGGAGAAAGATTGAAGGTCATGCTCCACAAAATAGAACTATTACTACTTTGTGTGAGCATATATGTGTGTTTATGCCTAAACCCAGAACCTGGCCACGCTGTATGTGGGTAGACCTCAATAAGGAAGGAAATTTGCATTAAACTTGAAAATGTTTGTGGTCATATTAAAAAGCAAGGTGGCATTTACAAATTGAAGGCTATGCGCAAACTATAAAATATTTATTGACTTTTGAAATGGATTCTTCTGGATAAAAATACATTCCCTTTTAGAAGTGTGTTCAAATATTTTTTTACTTAAATTGAATCCTCACTTTGTATGAAATAGCAGGTGGCCCTTGGAAGATGATATTTCCCCTGCATTCTTCTGTGGTCTCCTTGGTGATGGAGGACTTTTGGACGCTCTGGGTCTGTGGTTTAGGGCATGGAATAAAGGCTCTTGTACCTTATGGATGCAACAATGAAAGTTGGACTCTTCCCTTTCTTGGAGATGGGTTTTGACAATGACTTCATAGCTCTTTGCAAAGATCATTGCATAGTTGCACAGTAAATGATGATTTTTCTTTTCTTTCTTTTTTTTTTTTATTGGTCATAAGCAAGTGAAATCTCTCTCTCTTCCCTGCCAGGAAAAAAAGCCAAAAAAATACAGGATAACAAGATCACAAATATGCTGAGTGTGAGCTTCTCATAGCAATATAAACATAAACTTTGTGGGTTTTCTTTATACTTGAAAAAACTGTTTAAATATAGAAGAGTACATAGATTAATATGTCAAATGCTTATGTACTCAAATGCAGAAAAAACACATATTAACCTGTGGTCATAGTTACTTCAAAAATATGTTTTTAATAACTGAAGAAAAATATTATAAATTGAAGTGCTTTTCCTTTCCTGCCCTCATCCTGCTGTCTTTTCCGCTATCCTAATTTTGATAATTATTTTCAGTCCCCTTTCTTACACTTTTGTAAAATCTGCACTTGTTCCTAAGCAATACACAGTCTTGGTTTGTGGTTTTAAACTTGCACAAACACACCATATATTCAGCTCTGTGGTTTGCTTTTTTCACTCGACATTCTGAGTTTAATATGTATTGACACATAGATAACACCTAATTGCAAATTTTATATAAATATATTTGATTCATTCTAATTGCTACATGGTAATGAATTATGTAAGAATAGCTAATACTTGCATACCGCTTTCCATGTGTCCTGCATAGTTCTAACCATTTTATAGAATTAATTCACCAAGTCCTCACATAGTTAGTTGTTATTGTTACTCTCATTATCCCTTAAGAAGACAGAGGCATACGGAGTTAAATAACTAGGCCGGACTCACTTTCTCTGCTTTTAGAGTTTTAACTTGGTTTGTTTATCTATAACAACTCCAAACAATGGTACCGTGAGCTTCTTTGTGTTTGCTTCTCCATATATGTCATTGATTATTCTATGTGCAAGAGTTTTGAGTAGGTACCCAAAAGTGGAATTGCTGGAACTCGGAGTATGCACACTGCTGACTTTACTAGACATTTTCAATGCTGATATTTGCATATGTGATTTGGGGCAACCTTCACTTTGCTGAAACTCAGTTTCTCTTCCTTTGTAAAATGGAAACACCAGGGCCAGCTCATAAAGGTTAAGGTGAAGATTAAAGATGCTAGACATGGTAAACATGCCGTAACTAGTAGCTGTCCAATGTTGTAATAAGAATATTATTGTTGCACTATACTGTGACAACGTTGGCCTGACCCTAATCAAGGATAAACATTCCCAAGTTGAAAGATGATCTTTTGGACTGAATTGAAGAATTCTTCGTAGTTGTCACATTTTATAGCCTTGGAAATAAGCAAAAGGAACTTCTGTTAAGTTTTTATATCAAACCACTCCAAACAACCCAGAGGAGGCAGAATGAAGCAGAGACTTGAAATACAGAATGGAGCCACCCTGAACCAGCTGACAACTGCTGAGTCTCAGCAGAGCCTTTAGACTTTCTAGGTGTCTCAAGGAAAAATAATGACACTTTTTTGCCTTGTAATATAAGGCTGCTATGAAGAAAAAGATGGAAGAACTAGGTGAATCTTTCTGAGTTATTGAAAATAAAAGATCTAAAGCGGGTTTAGAGATATTACTTTTTTCTGGCCAGATACCCAGCAACTATTTTTTTCTGGCCAGATACCCAGCAACTATTTATGCATACCTGAAACATTTGAGAAAATTGTAGTCTTAACTTTTGAAATTAGTTTGGTTTAGGAGAGGAAAGAAACGTATTAGATTATTGTGTTAATGGAATTTTTCTCATTGGTGTGCCAGTGTCATGTTTCTGAAAATATTAAGGCTTTGTTTAATTACCTAAACTGATTTAGCTAATGCAATGATGGGAGAGAGGGGGAAACACAGATAATTCCAAGAAACAGTTGTTTTGCAAATAGTTGGTTACCTCATGGGATTGAATTAGTTGTTTTCAAAATAACTTGCATGAACAAATCCAGGGTCTTTTCTTTGTCCCTTTGCCCCTGCTGCCAAGATATTAAAGCCCAAACTAACTGTGTTTAAAATTTCTTTAATCAGTTATCAGTTAAATTCAGCTTCTTTTAATGTCAAAAATAGCTCACTGGTAGCTTGAGAAAAGCCAACTGGCTTCTCTTCAAACTGGTTTGTCTGAAGCTAGGGCCACAGGAAATGCTCTGGTCCTGCTCCTAGCTGAGACCCCATTGATGTCAGCTGGAGTTGGGCCATTTTCATTTGCTAATAAAGCCCCAGAATCCATGGTGAAGAACTGATGAAAGATGTTGGCTGCTGTTGGTGGCAAGGAAACAATGCAACATATCCTGGGGGAAGAGAACTAAGTGGTTTGAACCTGCACTTTCAGCCAAGTCCTAATGGTATAATGGCTGGCTTAACTTTTGCAAAGGTTGGTGGTATGGGAATAATAGGGCTGGAGAGAGAGAGAGGTAAACAATGAAATAGGTACTATATATATATATATATATATCAGCTAGGAAGGAATGGGCATTACTCAAGGGGACTTTATCTTGTCTGTCTATTTTTTTTGGGAAAAGGTTTACCACATTTTCAGTTGTTATTGGGTAGTTATACCACTTTAGGGAGGAGTAAGAGTTTGTTGTTTTAGTTGGAAATTAAATAGAGTTTGAGGAGATGAGTTTGTTTGTATAGTTGACACAGGGTAAACTGCAATGGCTTTTGTAAGGTAGCTGTATGAGTTTGTATGTTATGGAAGTTGTTGCTTCCCCAAGTTCAGTTTTTATTAAACTTGATTCATAACTTTTTTGTCATATCCAAGCATCATCTATTCTATTTCCTCTTTTCTTGTCGACCTAAATATCTACTTTGGCTTCATCTGAAGCCATCGTGAATTCAGGGGGTTATTCTTTTTAAAAAAAAAAATATTATGCACTGAAATAAATATATAAATATGAATATTTTCTTCCAAAGTTCCATCTGGTTACACTTAAAATCATCTTAAGAATGGCCACAGAGGCCAAGGAACCCATACACCTATATATACTCTGAGACTAAAGGACTAAAGGAGGAGATGGGGAAAGACCAGGAGAGAAATGGAGAGAGCTTCTCTCTCCCCACTAGAATTCTCTCCCTCTACCAGGAGCCTTAGTGTTTTCTGTGAATAAATTCTGTCTTACCACTAGGGGGTGAGGGGAAATAATGTAATGAAGAATAATAAAATACATGTTAATTGAAAAAAAAA
>CAUYON010192277.1:0-40918 GCA_963573935.1 Arctocebus calabarensis
TTTTTATATAGTGATCAAGGAAATGCCATGAAGGATATCTGTAACAGTATGATCAAAATATTTCTGAATGTATATGAATCGTGCCCTGTGATTGCACCAATGTACGTAATTATGATTCAATAAAATTATTAAAAAAAAAAAATACTGTTTGTCTCCAAAGCACAAGATCAAGATAGAATTTTTTTTTTTTTTTTTTTTTGAGACAGAGTCTTACTATGGCATCCTCGGTAGAGTGCGTGGCAGCACAGCTCACAGCAACTTCATACTCTTGGGCTAAAGTGATTCTCTTGCCTCAGCCTCCAGAGTGGCTTGGGACTCCAGCCACCTGCCACAACACCCAGCTATTTTTTTTGTTGTAGTTGCCATTATTGTTTGGCAGGCCCTGCTAGGGCCCGGCTAGCACCGGCCAGCCCTGGTGTATGCGGCTGGCATCCTAGCCACTGAGCTACAGGCACCGAGCCTGTGTTTTCATATATTAAAAAAAAAAAAAGTAGAGAGAAAAAGACAAGCAAAGAATGAGAAAAACTGGTTCTAATTCTGACTCTGCCACCAACAGTCTGGCTTTCTTGCTGGGATTCTTTCCCTTACATACAAGCAGCCCCATCATCCTTGCACCTGAATCCCAAGAGCCAACCTGGGTCTAGTGCTCCAAGCACTCTCTTACTTGTAAGGAAAAGAAGATAGCTCTCTCACAGCAGTTTTACTATTTATTTATTTATTTATTATTTTTGGCGATAGTTGTACTCTGTTGCCCAGAGTACCACAGCCTCAGCCTAGCTCACAGTAACCTCAGATACTTGGGTTTAGACAATCCTCCCGCCTCAGTCTCCTGAGTAGCTGGGATTACATTGTCTGCCACAATGCCCGGCTAATTTTTCTGTTTTAAGTAGAAACAGGGCCTTGCTCAGGCTGGGCTCAACCTCCTGAGCTTAGGTACTCCCCCACCTCGGCTTCCTGGAGTGCTAGAATTATAGCCCTGAGCCACAGCGCCTGGTCACAGTTTTACTTTTTAAAAAAAATGAGCAGACATCTGAAGGCCTATAGTGGGACAGGCACCAAACAGTGTAGAAGAACCATGAACAGCCCCGGCCCCTGTTGGCCCAGAGCTTCATCCCAACACTCAACAGCTGCTTGACCTCTGGCAATTACTTAACCTCTCAATTTCTTCCCTTGTGAAGTAGGGAATATTAATAGCACAAGCTTTACGGTGTTGTTTGGGGAATTAAATGAGTTAATTTGTATAAAACACTTAGAACCATGTCTGGCACATAGGAAGCGACATGAAGTGTTAGTTGGCGTTATTATAGTTTAGTAAACTCAAGGACAGAAATAAGCAGAATAGTATAAAGCCATCACACTCATTTTATGAACATTTCTAACAACATGGAAATGCTTATGCTTCATTGTTAAATTTAAAAGTTAGAATTAAATGCTTGTATGCCATTCTAAACTATGTTTATGAATTATAGGAAATAGAAAAAGTTATAACAAAAGGCTAATTGGTTATCTTTGGCAGCCAGATGATGAAAGGCTTTAAATTTTTTTTATTCTTCCATGCATGAATTTCCTACAATAGTATGTATTCATTTTTAAGGAAAAGTGTTTATTTCACTATTTTAAATCAATCTGATGTCTGGCGTGGATGTACCAGTAGAAACTGATCTTCGAACCAGAATATACCACACATTACACAGACAATCAATCTTACTTCTGATGGAGGAAAAACATTCCTTTGTCAGCAATAAATTACTCCATTCCTACCTCCACCCTCCTGACTCACCCCTCCTAAGTTATAAACGCTGCTGTCTTTTTTTTTCTTTTTTCTTTTTTTTTGAGACAGAGCCTCAAACTGTCACCCTGGTTAGAGTGCAGTGGCATCACAGCTCACAGCAACCTCCAATTCCTGGGCTCAAGCAAGTCTCTTGCCACTGCCTCCCAAGTAGCTGTGACTACAGGCGCCCGCCACAACACCTGACCATTTTTTAGTTGCAGCCGTCGTTGTTTGGCGGGTCTAGGCTGGATTCAAACCCACCAGTTCAGATGTACGTGGCTGGCGTCTTAGCCCGTTGAGCCACAGGTGCCCAGCCAAATGCTGCTGTCTTTCGTAGAAATGTTTCTCGTGGGGAGAGGGGTGTTGTATTCCACAGATCCTGGGAGGTATCAAGTTCTGCTGTTCCTTCAGGTACATCCATCCCGATGACAGTTGGTGCTCAGAGGAAGAAGCCTGGTGAACCACACCTGCCCCCACCTCCCAATCCTGGGGCATTGTATTTACCAAAGCATTCAGGATTTGATGACAGAATGTGCTAAAGGACATACAAGACAGCTAAGCCCACATTTCCCCACACTTCTTTTGCAGCTTCGTTCCCCCATCATGGTACATGTGGTACTCTGTTTGGAGTAACAAAACTTGAATAATTCCAGTTACAAGTCTAAGTATCAGTCTCCAGATTGTGGACTCTCTGGAACATTCCTGCGATAGGAGCTTCCATCTTGATTCTCATCTTTGAAGTTCATTGCCAGTTTCAGGGGGTTGGAATTTTTTCCGATATCTACCTATAAGCCAGAAGTATCACAGGACCTGGTCTATTAGGTTCAGCATCCAATTGTAAGGTTTGGAAGTCAGCATCTAGCCCAACTACCTAGACTGGTGCTGTCATCAGAGATTTAAATCCTGGGTGAATAGAGTAATGAACTCACTTCCACCCTGATTTAGAGCCCACTCACAGAGAAGATGGGGTGAGCTTTAGGCCACCCACATACAGGTTCTGTCTTGCCTTGTCTTCCTTGCTCCCTCATTTCTTATCCTTTTTATCTAGACACATCAAAATCACAGAATATTATAGCTGAAGAGTTAGAAACAGCAGTAGTAACAGCAAATGCAGACAGAATTCACTATGACCAGGCACCATTCCAAGGTCTTAAATATAGTAACTCATTTAATCTGTACCACACCCCTGTAAGATACTATTATTATCATCCCCACTCTGTAGATGAGAAAACTGAGGCTCCGAGAGCTTAAATAACTTCCCCAAGTTCGTGTGGAGCCAGAACTCAAGCCCACTCACAGGGGCCCAAGACCCCCGTTCACCTGATTTAACACTTGGTGTTTTTTCCGAAATGTGAGGGTATTTCCTGGAACTCCAAACCTTATAGCAGCAGCCAACACCTCTCGAACCTTTCTCCTGAGTCTCCTGGGCCAGACAGAAATTAAATAAAGTACTGTTATTTCAGAGGTACAAAAAAAAACAAAAGAATCCATTTGATTCTATCTCACAAACATTTTCCGACCATCTGCCCTGGGTGTCCAGGAGCTGTGGGAAAGTCAGAGAAAAATTAACACAGGGCACAGCTTTCATGCAACTTAGAACATAAGAGGACAAGATGGAAAAAGGAAATAAGTTGGCTGTTGATACATAGTGTAGGAAGGGCTTTTTTTGTAAACTTTTTGTTTTCTTAAGGACTGGGCACAATACAAACATCAAAGTGTAATAAAAACAAGGACTCCTGACCTTCCCACCATTGTACCCCTCACCAGCATTAATCTTCACAGTTAAGACCCTCTGCCAGCAGAAGCCGTAACTAGCCAAAGGAAGGGAAGAGAATTCCTACTGGTTGATAACGCCATCTTGCTTACAAGGATGCCATTTTAGAGATAACCTATCTGTGGCCCAGAGGAAATTTTCCTCTAAAGTCACAAGGCTGGTATGTGCAAGACAGGATTTGAAACTTTGTCTGGCCCCAAAGCAGATCCACCTCCACTGCCCTGCATTCCGTTCGCTACCTCTATTCCTTCGATGCGTCTCCCAACAAAGCCTTTACCCGCGGGTCCCATTTGGTGAGTGATTGATGAGAGTTTCTGAGCGACACCGGCCCCTCCTCTAGGCCTGGCCTGGCTGCTTTACCATTCCAGAACAAACACATGTTTGATCTACGAGGCTACTTTCTTGCCATGAAAGGACGTGCCTCCCAAGTGACCTCTTCCTTGGTAGTTGGAGAGAAAGTGTGATAAAAAGCAAAAGCCCTGTCCTTTGAAGATAATTCATACATTGGCCAACAGATGCAATAAAATAGCTAGAAATCCAGCACAGGCTACAAACAACTCCACATTAAAGGCATCTGTGTTTAATAAAACCAATAAATCAAGTGCTGTGAGGTGGCGCCTCCTGGCTATGTTTTAGGCCTCTAATTGGTGCATGTGGATGATACAAAAATAAAAGCCATCGAGTCAGCAGAGAAGCTGCTGGCCTCTGATGAGGCCCTCAAGTATTTCTAGGATTCTCTCCATGATTCGTTTCAGGAAGTTGATTGCAAACAGAGTCCCTTTCCTAGAATACTGCCAGGCTCTCAATTTATGTCTGTTCAGTGGGGAGTATGCCCTCTCTGCGGGGATCTGCAAGGACGATGAAAAATCCAGAGAGGAGAGGAAAGGAAAGGTAGGAAAGGGAAAAAATAATAAAGCACCATCTATCAAACTGTTGTGCATGCCATATGCACTTTACAGGTGTTTTCTGATTTACTCCTCACAACAGCCCTGTGAGAGACATGATGTCATCCTTATTGCAGGTGAGAAAATACGTGTCAGTTAAATGATTTGTCCTGTGGCAAAAAAGGTGACTCTAAATCCAGGCAAAGAAAAAGCTAAAGAAGCCTGAAGTATTCAGCCTTGAGAAGAAAGGACAGCTCCTCTACACCGGAGGTTGGTCTACAGTTACTATTTAGATTATTTATTTGAAGACTGTAAATCCATTGGCATTAGGTCAGAAGAGAAGGTTTAGGTAGGGAAGAAGGGGTGGGTAACAGACATCTCTAAGGGCTATTGGACCTAAAAGGAAGTGGTAAAATTCCCTGCCTGGAGCGAGCCCCAGTCTCCCAGATTGCTTAGAGCAGTGATGTTGTAGAGAGGGCATTTACTAAGGTCTGTGCCCAGGCGCTAGCTCTTACAAGAACATGACTTCCCGCTCCTTCCAACCTCTCTGACCTTCAATTTGCTTTGTAAAATGGAGATAGTAATAACTAATTTGAAGTATTTGGAGGAAGCAGTAAATGAAATGATGTATATAAAATGCTTGGTAAACACTAAAGTGCTATCAAGCATGGGGATTGTTATTACTCCACCTCTCTGGAACTCTGTAATACAGAGACAGAGGCATGGACCAAATGACTTACTGGAGCTCCCTCTTTTTTTTTAATCAGAAGAAGTAGATTATTCAAAGCTTGGGAGTGAAGTCAAGCTGTTTCTAGGGACCATTAGCTTTATAGTTTTCAGGAAAACTTCAGCCTAAAAGAAAGATCCCTTATTCCTACCCCTCCCCAGTGGAAGGTCTCAACAACATAGTCAGTTCTACCTCTAGCAGAATTTGAGAGCTGTGGGATAGGTCAAGGTCAGTCTCCCCCTGCCAGGAAGGATGACAATGAGGATAAGGAGCAAGAGTGCTATAGTAGTGAAGGGGGTTCCTGATTTGGGGCTGGAAGAAATTGGCCTTTTGCCTTAGAGGCCATTTAGTGCATGAGATTCCAGGCCTTCCTTCCTTTCAGAGGTCAGTTACAAAAAAAAAGAAAAAACCCACTGTAGCCTTAATTATTACAACACATTGATTAGTTGGGAACAGATGGATTGAGGTCTATTCCCCACTCTTCCTATAACTTACAAGATACACACTAAATTTATTTTTAAATCAATGTTGCATATAACTATCTCCTTTCATTACATGAGAGATAATACCAATCTTCAATGATTGGTAACATACAATGTCAATTTTTTTCTTTGTATGATACCGGGAGAAAAGATTATGCAAGTTGATAAGAAGGGATAGGCTCAAAGATGTTAAGAAGCATGTAGGTGTACAAAAAATAAAGAAATAGACATTCATACAGGTATACTTAGCATGATGAATTCAGTAGCAAAGCAGTCTGAGATCTTATTTGCAATTTGTTTTGATAGTGAGAAGGTCCAGCTACTTCACAACTACACCTTTTTTCTCTCAATACTTGCATTGAATGGCCTTATGATTTTCTTTTTATTGAATCATAGCTGTGTACATTAATGCAATCATGGGGTACAATGTCCTGGTTTCATATACACTCTGAAACCTTATGATTTTTAATAGGATAGTAGCACTTTGGTCTTTTTGAAACATTTGGGGTATGATTTCAATAAACTCTCCCATATAAGTCACCAGAAATCCTTCCTCAGACTAATTAAATCACCAGAAGTGACTGCATTTCTTAAGGACACTTGCAGATCAAAAAGTGAAATTAACATCAACCTGGTACAGAAAAGATGTTCTGAGACAGGAGATTTTTAGCTCAGACCACACAGAGGCCAGAGTCACTACCAGAGGGTTTCTTTCTTACACAGTTCCCCAGCATGTTGTAGAGCCTGCCAAGTCAGACTCAGCCATCCTCCCCAGTACAGCCATCGCCCTCTAGAGCCCGCTGGTACAAAGTGCTATGGTCGGTGTATGTTGGCAAATACCCACTTTACCCCATGCTTATCCTCAAGGAGTTTACTGTCAAGGAGACGAGACAAGGTGATGTTTCAAGTAATAGGTGGTAACCCACGTTTGCCTGATCTCAATGCCACATGAGCATGGTAGATGTTGAAAGTTACAGAACTTCAGAGGTGGGAAAAATTGCTCGTACACAGAGTCACTCTGACTTAAGGAAGTTCTGAACAGGTTCAATGAGAATTCATCAAGCCTGCTGGTGTCTCTTCAGTGTTTTCTGGGCAAACGGGCTGTTCATAGAACATTATTTTTGTGACAATTAACATCTCAGTGTTCAGGCTCAGCACCTGTGGCTCAACAAACAGCTAAGGTGCCAGCCACATACACCTGAGCTGGCGGGTTCAAATCCAGGCTGGGCCCGCCAAACAACAATGACAGCTGCAACCAAAAAACGGCCGGGCGTTGTGGCGGGCACCTGTGGTGCCAGCTACTTGGGAGGCAGAGGCAGGAGACTCGTGTGAGCCCAGGAATTGGAGGTTGCTGTGAGCTGTGATGCCACAGCACTCTATCCAGGGTGATATAGCTTGAGGCTCTGTCTCAAAAAAAAAAACCTCAGTGTTCAAAGAAATTTTCCATTTGCCTGTTGGACATCTAAATCTGGTCTTAGCAACAGGAAATTTCAATGCCTACAAAACAGTATTATTTGATATAGCACTGGATTATAAACTTGAACTTAACTGTCAAAATGTAATATCATAGTCCTTTCATTATGAAAGTATTTCTACTTTTTACAGAGTGTTTCCATTTGGGGGTCTATTCCATCTTCATAGGATTTATTCATAGAAATAGTTCCAAACAGAAACAGTTCCAAATTATTAACCTCAATTTACACATGAAATAACTGAAGTCTGGAAAAGTTGTTCAAGACCACACAAAAGTCTTGAACAGAGGCAGGCCTAGGGTCTGGGTCCTTCCAACTCCCCATCCAGGCAGGGAGATGAATGTGTCAACTGCAGTCACCTGACATCAAGCTAAGAAGGACAGAATTAATGACTGTTTGCAAAGGGTCCATAGATCCTTGGAGAAAAAGGCATTATGAGAGTGTTCCATTTTAAGCTAATTAGTACGAGGGAAAATTCCTTGAGTGGTATTTCAATCAGAATCTCTCTTTAGAGGCTCCCCAAACAGTAGGTGGCTCTGTAAAGCCAGCTTTTCCCGTGGTGCAGAAATCATAAACCACAGTTTGGCCATGCTTCTCCTGCACACAGCAGAGACCTGAACAGAATAAGAAACTGCTTTTCAGCTCACAGGGAGTTGGGTTGCAGATGGAATATTTGCCCTAACCCTGCTTCATTGTAAATGAAACCAAGCTTTCACTCCAACCGGGACCGGATTCCCTGGGTAGGGAAGATGATGTGGAAAGAATCTATGCTGATTTCCAAGAGTGATGGTGGTGAAGAAAGCAATGTTTATTGAATGTCCACAGTGAGCTGGGCCATTTTTGCATGTAGCACTCACCACACCCTATAGGGGAAAGATAATTATACTCTTTCAAAGGGTGATGGGGTCTTGCAGAGGTTATCAGATGTGCTCCATGTGACATAGATAGGAAGAGGCAGGCTCCCAACCAGCACACTCCAGGCACAGAAATGAGGCAAGAAACAAGAGTCAAGTCTCGGGGAGAATTCACCTCTGGCATATTTCTCCACTGTAGGACTGCTATATGATGGATGGGCACACTACAAAGTGAACACGCAAGGTTCCTCACTCAAAAATTATTAAGAATTTGAAGACAGTAACAGCAGAACATCAAATTAAAGACAAGGAACCACAGAGCACCCCGCTGCAGACAACTGCACAGATCGTACGGCCAGGAAGCTGCTATGTTGCCGCTGAGTCCGAGGGAATGAACAAAAGTGAGAAGGTAAGCATCTCCCATGAGCCGCGCAGTCCACATTCCACCACGGACCTGTTCAGTCCACACTTGCTCCAAACACACATGCCAGCGCACACGAACACACACACACACACACACACACACAGGCACACGTACCGCCCGGGGGGAACTCAGAGATCAAGACTGATAAAAATTACACGGCAAGGCCCTGGGGGCAATTGTAATCCTTTTTCTAATCTCAGGAAGATTCGAAATAGCATCCCAGTGACACGGCGAATGAGAGAACATCACCCCTATTGCAGCTGTCACTTGTATCTGCAATCGGGTGAATTATAGAGATTAGCCACGTCCAAGAATTATTGCACTTTTTGCATGGTTCTGTGCATGGCCCTTCTTAAGGTGGAATTGCTCAGGTTTGTACTCAGCCTCTGCAGAAGTTCTGTGCTGCCACCCAGTGTCCAGACGCGGCTCAGGAGAAACCGCCGAGGCCTGATGGGGGGTTGCCCTACGGGGCCTGGCACAGCTGGGAAGCCACAGAGAAATGAGCTGCAGAGCCTATCTGGGCTTCCAGTAAGCTTATCTTAGAGGTCACATCCTAAGGCACACCAAAGATATTAAAATGCACCCAATTGTCCCGCTAAATCAATTTACATGTAACTCAGAGGTAAGTTGAGTTGCTTCTGAGTTGTTTAACATGTTATGTTTTGAACACGTTTTGTTAAACATTTTTAATTTGGACTTTTTAATTTTATTTTTGAATTATGAGTACCATGTAAGGTTTTTCTTTTATGTGGGGAAGAGGGCTGTTTCACATTCCTGTAAGTCAAAATGCCCTGAAAAGCTCCCAGCCCCTGAGCTTGGTGCCTTTATGCCTGCTTCTGCGGGTAGGTGTGAAGCAGAGGTGGCCAAAGGAGAAAACACAGGAGATGTTTGGGCCTGGTCCCCTCTGACCATCAGGGCACTGCAGGTATTTGGCTTTTAGTGTTTTCCACATGAATTAGCAGCCTCACTTTGCTGAATTTGTCTAGTAGAATCAGGGTCCAACCAGGGACAGATGTATCACACCTTAGTGTGGTAAGGGTAATAAAATCTAAAAGATTGCATTATAAAATAGCAAAAACAAAAAATTCCCGGTCAGATCTAACATCTCGCCCAACAGGGGCGGGGAACCTGCGGCCTCAAGGCTTTAGTGCAATCCCCCCCAAAAGGCCCCGTGCCTTCCCTGGGAGTAGCTGCTAACAGCAGCCAGCACTGAGTTTCATGCCCTCTTTCCCCGAATCCCTCCTGGTGATGAAGAGAAGAGGGCACAGCAGATGACTTTTCATAACACAAGATAGTAAATGCTGCCGCCCCTTGCATAGCTCTCGGAACAGAGGCACGCCGTGCCAATGCCAGCCCCCTGCGCCTCCCACCTGGCTGGGGCCTCTGGGTAGCAAGGTCAGCCAGCTGCTCGGTGTGGGAGCATGGAGGCAAAACCAGGGGATGCAGGAACAACCAGCTTTATGTAAATGAGGACAAATTGGGCCCGAAAAGAAGAGGCAAATTCATGCTGGAAGAAGCCATAGAGGGCATTTAATCTACCCCCTGCTCTCTGGCAGAGTTGAAGTGAATCTGTTTTGGTCGCTTTGTTACTTACAGGCTGGTTTTGTAATCCTGCACCTTTGTAGTTTTAGTATTTCTGTAGATTTAGGGCCGAAAAGTTTTATTCTGCCAACTAGACTCTCTTTTCCTCCCTTCCATTATCTGTTCTTCAGACTGTTTAATTTTATCTTCTTTTTTTTTCCCAATTTTTTTGTACTAGGGAGGTACAGGTGCTGAGCCATAATCCCTGCCCTGCTTTTTTTTTTTTTTTTTTTGAGACAGAGTCTCACTGTGTCACCTTGGTAGAGTGCTGTGCTGTCACAGCTCACAGCAACCTCTAACTCTTGGGCTTAAGTGACTCTCTTGCCTCAGCCTCCCAAGTAGCTGGGACTACATGTGCCTGCCACAACACCCAGCTATTTTTTTGTTGTAGTTGTCATTGTTATTTAGCTGGCCCGGGCCGGATTTGAACCTGCCAGCCCCTGTGTATGTGGCCAGTGCTGTAACCATTGAGCTACAGGTGCCAAGCCTTTTACTTTTATCTTCAATCACACACCTATTTCCCCCTTAACTATTTGTGGTCACATTTTACCACAATCCTGTAGGACCCAGCCATATAAATGAAGCGTTATGGGATCCCAAAATTCACAGTTGTGAATTACAGCCTTGAGGATAAAACCTAGTTTCACGTGAAGCCAGATCATCCTTACAAGGCTCTTTCAGACCCTATCTTAATACTTCTATCTTGAGCAAGGCGGCTGTAACTTTCTGAGGCAGACTGCTTCCTTTGAGAAGAAGCACATCTGCAAGGAAGTCTCTCTTCTGCTGTCCCTTTAAGATTTGAATCAGGGTGAGTGAGTGATGCCGGATCGGGGAGTAGGCATTTGACTCCTCTCCTCTGCAAGACACCAGTAGAAGCTCTATAGAACCTTGGCAGCCTCTGTAGGAACCCTGGAAAGAGACAGCAAAATACCCAGCCCCACCCCACCCACTCCAAACACCTCCAAGGATTCCAGACTTTTGCCAAAGACTTTACCCTAATGACCCTAGGCACAGTTGAATCTAGAAGACAGTGGATAACCTCTTTCTTATACTTGTAGATCTTTCTTATACTGAGATCTGGAGCTCTTCTTTGTAGAGGCTATCCAACGGCAGTCTTGCAATGTTTGAAACCAGGACCCTGCAGAGACCTATGTGTATTCTTCTACACACCAAGTATTAAACTGACACTCCAGGGCCACGGCTATTTGTGGTTTTAAATGTGGCTGGGTATTTGTCCAAATGCTGAAATCTCAGTCCTGGGCTTCTGAAATCAAGAAGAAAAAAGAATCTGAGTGTGAAGGAAAGACCACGCTTGCTTTAAACTTTATACCATCTGCCTAAGGAAAAGAGAATAAAACCAGCCCTGAGCCTCTGCATCTGAGAAAGGTCTGCTCCAGAGAACAATCTCGTAGTAGCTTTCAGGATTTCATCCATCCTCCATCTGTCCCAAAGGGAGTGATTGTAGGTTGAGTAGCTGCCAGGCTTAGTGCTAGGTTCTAGGGACATGAGAACGAACAAAGCAAGCACAAATTCCTGCCATTCCAGAGTTTAAAGGGAAGGGAAACAAACAACTAAAAGTATTATCGAAGTCAAATTTAATACCTACTGTAATCCTAGCACTCTGGGAGGTCAACGCAGGTGGGTTGCTTAAGCTCAGGAGTTCAAGACCAGCCTGAGCGAGACCCATCTCTAAAAAGTAGCCAGGTGTTGTGGCCTGTAGACCCAGCCATTCGGGAGGCTGAGGCAAGAGGATTGCTTCAGCCCAGGAGCTTGAGGTTGCTATGATCTGACACCACAGCACTGTACTGAAGGCAGCATAGTGAGGCCCTGTCTCAAAAAATAAATAAATAAATAAAATCAAGTGTCAACAGGGCTGTGTTGCCTTCTAAAGCCTCTTGGGGGACTTTCTTTCCTTACTTCTAGAAGCTCTCAGCATTTCTAGGCTTGTGGCCCCTTCTTCCATATTTCAGACCTCTACAACTCTGACTCTCCAGCCTCCTTCTTTATAAGTTGTAACCACAAACCATAGTAACCTTCTTTATAAGATGTAACCATAAACAGTACTGGGTGGGCCCGCCTCATAACCCCGGATAATCTTTCCATCTCAGGATCCTTAACTTCGCCACATCTGCAGAGTCCCTTTGCCATGTAACCTCACATTTTCACAAGTTTTAGGAATGAGGATGAAGACATCTCGTGGGAGGGGCCCGCATTCTGCCCACTGTATGTGTCATCTCTTTTGTTGATTTTCTTAACACCAGAATGCATGTTCATTACAGAAAAATTAAAAAAAACAGAAACGGTTAAAATGAACAAATATAGAAAATTACCATTTTAAAAAATCTCTAATTTAAAAAAACCTAAATATCTTGTAATGCAATTTTCTCACTTTAAAATATGTATAATGTAATCATCTTCCCACACCAACAGATATAACTCCATATATCAACATTTGAGTGACAATGCAATATTCTGTTATGTTACTGTACTAGTAATTCCTTTTTTTTTTTTTTTTTTTGTGGCAGAGTATCACTGTGTCACCCTTGGTAGAGTGCCGTGGCACCATAGCTCACAGCAGTTTCAAACTCTTGGACTCAAGTGATCCTCTTGCCTCAGCCTCCCAGGTAGCTGGGACTATAGGCACCCTCCATAACGCCCCCGCTATCTTTTAGAGAAGGGGGCTCACTTTGGTTCAGGCTTGTCACAAACTTGTGAATTCAAGAAATTCACCTGTCTCATCTTCCCAGAGTGCTAGGATTACAGTTGGAAGTCACCACGCCTGGCCTGTACTAATAATTTTTGAACATGGAGGTTGTTTGCAGTTTCCTCTACACAGAAATACTGTTGTTATCAACACTCTTGTTCATGTACATTTGTATATTTTTCTGGTATTCCCTGAGAGCGTGTTCCCAGAAATGTACTTACAGGGCCAATGGCTAAGGCTTTTAAGGCTTTCAGTGTGTA
Organism: Arctocebus calabarensis; assembly: GCA_963573935.1. Lineage (NCBI taxonomy): Eukaryota > Metazoa > Chordata > Mammalia > Primates > Lorisidae > Arctocebus > Arctocebus calabarensis. Next base: position 12,934 of record CAUYON010192277.1, read on the forward strand.
TGGCCTAAGTGCCTGCAAAAATTTTGCACCAATTCCCAGACTCCTCAGCAGAACTGGGAGCTGTTACCTCCCATGCTCAGAACCCTGGTTGGGATAGGATGTTACCAAACTGATAGAACTGAACTCTCATTATTGTTTTAAATCAAATGTCTTCAATAACCAGTAAGGTTGTATATTTTTCATACACTTATTTCCTACTGACAGATCTTTTGTGACTTCCCCCTTATGTCCTTTCTATATTGAAGTACTTGCTTATATTTTTCTTAAGTTTCCATATATCTGTCTGTTAACCCTATGTCATCTTTGCAGCAAATAATTTTCTCAGGTTGATGTTTTCTAAAAACAAACACAAAAAGCCTTATTTTATTTATTGAATTTTTATTGCACATATTTCAAATTTCTCTGTGTGATTATATCTATCCATCTTTTTATTGATAGTTTCTGCCTTAGGTTTTATGCTTATTATCACAGAATCATTATATCACAGGCCTCGCCCATCCTAATATTATATAAATAACCTCTGGGAGAATTCTTAATTTCATCTTGACTGTTTTGCCTAAAATGTGTGTTAGTGCCATTTGCCACAAGGATTCTGTTAAGCCTTTCCCTCGAAACACAAAGATATAACTCCCTGCAAGGTGGACATCAGGTTCTAAATAACAAGCATGTCCGGTGGCTGTGTTTCAAGCCTTGGCACTTGTGTCTCTCATTGGGGTTATGAGTGAGGTCCTAATTCATTGTGATTTTTAAGTGGAGTGAAGAGCCTTCAGAGAGAGAGAGAACCTACCGTCTCTTTAGTTAGCTGAGATAAATATGACCCATCTTGTGCTTTTCGTGGTGGATCGGTTTAATTTTCCATGTCATTTATTTCTTTAGGAGATTCTATAAGATGGGGTCCAGGCCCATGGAATTCTTGGCTCTGACTGTGCTGCGCTAGCCTAAGGCCAAGGCGAGTCAGGGGTGAAGGGTCTAGGAAATGAAAACTTCAAGAAGTGAGTACGCAAGATGAGTGCCCACCTCTCAGGGGGAGACATTTCTTTGTTTTTATCTCACCTAGAGGGGTAGCTGTGGACTTGCTCAGCAAGCGTTTCCTGCTGAGTTTTGGCTGGTATAAGAAAGCCAGCAGGCTGGCATGGAGAGGACCCTGCTTACCAGACGGGTTTTGCTGCACTCTGAAAACCTACACATTTAGAGATGAAAGTATTACTATTCTCCTGAAAGTTTAACCAACTCCCAGAGTTTTCTGCCTAATAGAGGAATTACATACTGAAGAGCCTTCTTCCTACCCAGGTCTGCAAATGTCTGAGTAGAAAATCCGCAGGGGACAAAGTCCCTTTACTAAGGACAGCCTTTATTAAAGTAGCAGAGTTAACCACACCTCATTTTTATTCCATTCACTCAGCGAGCAGTTGTTGAGGATCGGCTTCCATACTTTGGTTTGTGCTGTTTCCTCTGCCTAGGATGCCTTCCTTTGCACCCACTCTGTGAAATCACAATTATCAAGGCCCAATTCAACATCTGACTCTAATTTAAAGTCTCTCTCAACATCTCTCCAACCTTCTTGTCTCTCCTTTCTCTTCCTCCCTTCCACCCCATCAACCGTCAGTATAATGAGTGACTTTGGAAACAAGAGAACTTGGATTCTGATTCATCCACCTAATTCCTTGGGAACCTTTGAGATACTGACTCAAAGCTCTGAGCCTCAGCTTCTCCATCTGGAAGATGAAAAGACACTAATCCACATAAGGATGTTTTGTGGATTAACTACAATTACACATGAGGCAAATAAAAGGAGGTCTCTGGCTTCCACACACTTGTACTATTAACTGGTTAAAACCACAACACAAGACAATATCACTCTCATAAAATGTATAGAAAATGCCTTAGCAGTACAGAAAAAGAAGAGGTCTTGGCAATAATCAGGAAGAATTAATGGAAGCGAGAACATTAAGCCTCTTGGAAAAGGGGTAAAAGCCCACCAGGTAAGGCTCATGGGAGGGACAGATCTTATAGAGTAAACTCTGCAAGCCAAAAATAAAGAAGAGAAAGTCAGTCTGTGCCAAGAGAAAGGAAAATAGTCTCCAGCAGAACTGTTAACTAAACAGAATTTTGTTTTTAAATGTCAAAGCTTCAGAAACTAAAGGTCTTTAAGCATAAACTGGTATCATTAGAATTATCTGGGTGATAATTCCAACTTGGTGATTATATGATGTTTAGCAGGTATTCAATGACCAGTTCGGAAGAAATCCAAACCTTGGATTGCAAAGCACAGTCTTAATTTTGGAGCCAACGTAATTGACCCAAACTGCAACTTGACTGGATGTGAAAAAGGGGATGAAGATGTCCAAGAGGACTTGGAGTATGGTGGGACCATGAAAGAAAACAGAAACCCTTGGAGAATGACTTTTTGATCTGCTGGGGTGGAGAACCTATGGATAAGAACTGTCTGTAGAGAATAGAGGTTAGGAGAATGGTTGGTGCCCAGAATAAAACTTTAGGGTTTATCCACATAAATGAGTCAGTGGGCATTGTGCACATGGATGAGGTGCCCAAAGTTTAGAAATAAAGGAGAACCAATGACAGAATCTTAAGTGATGTTTGCAATTTAGGAAGTGAGAACAGGAGCCAAGGCCAGCATAATATCACATCTGCATGCAGTATTTTTTGTTTATTTGTGATATTTTCCAAGACATCTTCATTTATTTAGATTTCATCTTTCCTCCAAGTCTAACACAATGCTATCTTGAAACAATTATTAACAGTTTGAATTTATTGAGTAAGTACTAGACACCAGGCATTATGCTAAGCACTTTATGTGAATTACCTCTCCTCATAACCATTTCATGCAGGTACTTTAATTATACCCATTTTATGCATGAGGAATCGAGATTCAGGAGGTTTAGTGATCATCCAGGGTTTAACAGGCAGTAAAAAATCCAGGTTGTCTGGCTCCAAGACTCAAACTCTGTCTCCCTTTTGCACTACCTGTAGCTAGCCCCTAGCATTTGGCGGGGTAAAATAAAGAAATTTTATTTTTTGAAGCCCTGTTGCTGATCCTAGGAGCACCCTATTTGAGAACACTTCTATCTACTGTCGTGGTTAATAGCAAATCTGGCCTCTGCATTGACAACATGTGTGTCTTTGGACTAAGCTCTTAACCTCTTAGGTCTTAGTTACCTCTTCTCCAGAATGGGGGAACACCTTACAGGATGAATATAAAGGTTAAATGAGGAAGGCATAGATAAAATGCCTCGGTGCTATCTCTATTCCTACTATTGTTGTTGTAGTTGTGGATAGGCTTCCCCCCATCTCCCGTGGAAGCTCCTTCCTCTCCCTGTAACTATTCTAAATTTCTTTCTGTGAGTCCAAGTTCTCAGGCGGTATTCTTTACCTAGTGTACTGCCTAGTCCCAAGGAAGTGACACTTTACAGGGAACTTACTGGTCATGGAATAACAAAGGGGTTTGGATACTTGTGGAGAGACAACTTGACCCATTCAGACCTGTATGAGTAAGCCATGAAAATGATGGATGAGCATGGTCTGAGCCCTCATTCCTTTCCTCTTTCTGATCTGCCCACCTAGCAATGCCAAAACCCTAATTTCCACTCCCATTGGGGGTGAGTAAGGAGGGTCATGCTTACATCTCAGCACCAAGGGACCATGCCACCTAAGCAGACATTTTTCCCACATCAGCCAGCTCCTCTACTTCCCCATCCAGAGCTGATGAGTCTAGTTTGTTCATCTGGGGTCCAGGCCCAAGAACAAAGCTAAATTCCCTTTCGCGTGCTGTCTCCCAAGACCTTCCCCTTGGATGTTATGAAATCTGCTCCTGCCAAACCCCACTCCCATCTTCCACTTCCAAGAGAGGGAAACATATGGACTGTTATTTTTTTTTTGCCAAAACTGATCAGAGAACAGAAGTCAGTTTTCATAAAAAATTGCACAGTAGCTGCTTCTCTTTCTTTGCTGACAATAAAAATGAAGCTTGAGCTCAGAGAACTATCTTTCTTGATGGAGATATTTTTCATTCATATCTAACTCCTAACTCTGTCATTTCTCACCTGCTCAAACATCCTCATCCCCAGGGGGAAAGACTATAAATAACTGAAAGTATAATTTTCTTAACAATTACATTTTATACACAATCATTTCTAGACATTTCCACTGAAATCCATTGATAATTTCAGAAATTTTCTTACAAAGGTAGAAAGGAATCTACAGTATTTTTTTTCTATTTTAATTACTCACTGAATAAAATCTGAAAGTGTTTAATTACTAGATCTATGCCTTAAGATAAGTTCAATGGTAATTACAGGATGTCTTTTTTTATTCTAATTCCAAATAATTAAATCCCAAACACATTGGATCATTATGATTATAATTAGAAGAAAGGTGTCTTATATTTGAAACCAAAGTTGGACTCTTTGTTTAACCTTTTTTTTTTGGTACCTCATCAAAGGGAAAGAAATCTGTTTCAATCTCTCTAATGCTGCTTTAAAACAAAATTTTAAAAATTGTCTGCAGGAAGGCTTTTCAGTTGCAATATTAGCAGGGAGGAGTGAGTACAGAGCTCTCTGCTCGCTTGAGGTTCCAAGGCGTGCTGACTTCTGTGCCATTTGTCATCTTTGGACACAGAGAGAACTCAGAAAACAGGCAAAAAGGTGGAAAATAGGCAATGAGAATATCGTATTAAGGCAACTGAGGGAGAGAATCTGTGAAATAATCCATCTCCTTTTACTTACAGTTTTGGGGTAAATCTTTCTGGGCTCCCCTATATTAAAAAAAATGAATGGATGGAGAAGAGCTGAGGTTGAGTAGAGGCCTTACAGGAAGCCATGCACAGACTGGAAAGATCTAAAGCAAATCCATAAAATCAGGTGTCTAACTAAGCCTCAGAAGGTATTTACTGCCTGGGGCCTGGCAACAAGAATTAATTGAGAGAATATATGCCTATCCTTTGGTTGTTTGCTATGACTATTGAAAACGCTGGCTAGGATGGCTCACAAAATGTCTGAAGACAGCTTACCATCCTGCAACATCTCCGCACCAGACTTTGGATCTGGGAAGTGGCAAGGTGGTGCTTTGTGGTTCCAATGAGGAGTTGCAGGGTGGGGGTTCAGGAAGGAGAGGAGACACACATTTTTTTGCAAGAACAAATGAACCAAACCCACATGTCTTCCCCCTGCCTGCAGGACAGAGAAGAGAGCGCTTGCTTATTGGAAAGCATTTGAAGGCCAGGGAGTGGGAGTCTGGAAGGTGGGAAGCAAAAGAGCTATAAAGAGAAAGCCAGAGAGCAATCATAATACTTAGAATAATGTCACATTAAAGCCTCAGCTGCCGGTGGCTGGAGGGAAAGGAGTTCCAGACAATAGCTGAAGGGACAAGTTGAATCTTGTGTTCATTCCTGTGGTTAAAACAAGTCTGTACGACCACAAGGAAAATTCCATTCTCCTCAGACCTTAACTCCCTGCTTACCTGAGCTGAAGACACTTTTTGTTGAAAGGCCTGTTAAAGTTAGAAGTAGCAATGCACAAAGGCCCCGTGTCCCCCACATCCTCACATTTCTGTTGTGTTTGCTCGTCACATCTTAAGAATTACCTCCTTTCCTCTGAAGTGTTACCACTTTGACAAAAAGATTAAATAATAAAGCAGAGTTCAGGCAAAGGGCATACTCCCTTGACACCTCCCCACACTCGAACCACAAACTGCGTTCATTTTCCAAACCTTGAGACTGCAGCTATCAAAAAAGCCATTCACAAAGTCAATAATGTTCATTAGATGCCTTCTCTGCTTCAGGCTCCAGACTAGGCATTTATGAGGGACCACCAAGATCAAGCTATTATAAAGAATGTCCAAGTCAGCAGGCCCAAGAAATATGAGATTTCACAAGCTGCTGACTATATGACAAACAGGTAAATGTCACCCATTGTGGCCACTCAACATGATCTTTTCCTTTCTTTCTTAGAGATTTTCTAAGTCCAGCTGACCAGTGGGCTGCCTGCTGGAGTTAGTCCAGCCAAGTATCACTCTTCCTCACCAAGAAAACCACTCACCCACTCCTTTCTATCCCTCCTACAGAAGCCTTAGATGACTTGCTCTGGTAATTCTACTTGGAAGAAAGAGATTATTGATAATTGTCCTGGGTCCAGGGAAAGATGAAAAACAAATTTTCTTCTTTAAACAACTTCTTTGATTCCTAATCCAGCAAAGTCTCATTAATACACTCAGCACAGGGGAAATTTATTCAGGCATTAATGATGATGGGATCAAGCAGGTCTTCCCCTATGAGAAAAAAAAACATCAAAATGTAGTAAATACTATAGAAACAAGAGCAAGTTTAGATGATTGTGGAACTTAACAGAGATTGTAAGTTATTTACAGTCAAACTGGGAGAGATTTGTGACTTAACATGTCTTCTGTGTTCACCTAGAAAAGCTTTCTGTGCACTCTAATATGTATTTAGCAATATATAAAGAAAGTGATAGTAATTAGTCCGTGCTCCTGGAAGAATTTATGCAGTGCTGTGCTGATAAATTTTAACAAGGGAAATTTTTCAAAGGAAAATTAAAAAGTTCTGTTTTTAGTCTTTGCCAATTTCTCTGGTGTAAATTCCCGTGATGGTTGATTATTTATTTATATTATTTTATTTTATTTTATTATTGAGACAGAGTCTCATTTTGTCACCCTCCGTAGAGTGCTGTTGCATCACAGCTCACGGCAACCTCCAACTCTTGGGCCTATGCGATTCTCCTGCCTCAGCCTCCCAAGAAGCTGGGACTACAGGCATCCACCACAATGCTCAGCTGGTTTTTGGTTGCAGTTTTTATTGTTGTTTAGCAGGTGCAGGCAAGGCTCAAACCCACCAAGGTATGTGGCTGGCACCCTACTCACTGAGCCACTGGTGCCAAGCCAATGGTTGATTTTTTAGATACCAATAAGACATCACTGAAAGAAGAGTTGAGAAGAAATGTGCACAGTCAGCTCTTTCTAGGTGATATGAGCTGGCTTCAGAATATGGGTGGCTTATAGTCTAATATACTAATACAGATAAACACATAATACACTCGAAGAACCTCCTGAACAATTACCTAACTGCCATCAGATGAAAAGATACAAAGCAGAGGAGCCAGCATTCATTCATTCATTCATTCATTCCTTTCTTCTTTCTTTCCATCTTTTTGTAAGGACTATTCTCCCTCTGTCATTCAGGCTAGAGGGGAGTAGTATCATCATAGCTCACTGCAGCCTCCAACTCCTCACGTGATCCCCCTCCCTTACCCTCCCAAGTAACTGGGCCTACAGGTGTGTGCCGTCATATCTGGCTAATTTTGAAAATGGTTTTGTAGGGATGGAGTCTTGCTATGTTGCCCAAGTTAGTGTCAAGCTCCTGACCTCAAGTGATCCTCCCAACTCAGTCTGCTGCATAGCTGTGTCAGAGGGACCTGCCCCCACACCCAGTGGGAGCATATATTGTGGCAGCAGGGAAAACAACAGCATAGCTAAGTGGAGACCCGTATCTGGCTGTATTGCCCCTTCTAGTTCCTCAGAAACACAGAGAACAATTGGAGAGTGCAAAAAGTTTGGATGTAATTAGTACCAATCCCCCACCACGCCCCTTAGAGGAGGCATGCAAGAGTCTCAGCTTCAAATGTACCACTTTCATGGATGTTTTCTGTCTCCCTGCCATTAGGCAGGGGTATTGAGGAGAAACCCTGGGAATAAACAAGATGATTAAAAAAGAAAATCAAAATTCAATGGGACTCTCCAAACACCCATAGAGGACAAGTGACTGTCTATACAGGTGATAGAGAGTGGGGGAAGGTACCACCAGCATGAGCACACAGATCTGTTCAAATTTGTTATTCAGTAACTTGCTCCAGACACAAGCTCTCCTGCAGAATAGAAACAAACCCCCAAGTCTGCCAGGCTCTAGCTGGCTAAGCCTTTGAATCATTGGTGAGAAATAAGCTTTGTCTAGGAAAGGGGGAAAAGTGCATTCCCATGTGAAGAACCCCAGCAGTAATTTTCTGGGCGGGAGAACTATGGCTGCATCTCCTGGGCAAACGTAATGGGATGGCAAAGGCTGCAGTGCTGAGGGAGCTCCAGCTCCTTCCTGCCCGTAATTCATGATCCCTGAGACAATTATGAGCAATGAAAAGGCGTAAGTCAAAGGAACATCGAGTAAAGCTAGATTTAGGAAAATAACACATTACATTTAAATATCCATATATATTTAATCTGTGTTTAATAATGCAAGGAATGCGTTCATCAAGGCTTAGGCAGATTACACATTTACATTAGTTACTGAGCAGCCTGGCTCTCTGAAGTTCCCCAGGCTTGGCACCACAGGAATGAAAACTTGTGGAGGAATGGAGCATGTCATTGCAGACCTGGGGCGCTGCAGAAATGCCAGTGGAGGAACTGCAGAGGTCATCACAAAGTCAGGCTTGCTGCAGAGGATGGGACGAGGTGGGTGCGGGAGACATCCAAAGCTACAGCCTCTGAACTGACTTGTTCGCTTGCTCCTATCTGCAAGGCAGGGCCGGGGCGGGAGGTAATGCCATGGAGGGGACAGAAGGACAGAGACCAGAATCACTATGCCAGCTGTCATTTTACCTTGTCTTCTCTGCTGTCCTTAGGCTTTAATTTTAGATCATCAGATGGAGAATGGCTGTCCAAGCCCCTAGGGAACATCAGGACATGTTCCCAGGCGCAATGCCTGGGCTCCAAAGTCCTAGCTGCCATCTGGGTGAGCCAGGTGAGTGTACTCAAGGATGAAGGAGGAAGGGCAAGTCTTTAGTGTAATCATTCTCCAAAAGCTGGAAAGGGAACCAGTGGGGACATAGTGCAGAATCTGCCAAATGACAGCTAGGACCTGGAAAGAGAGAGGAAAAGGCTGGACTGCTTAGGGAGCAGAAGTAAGCCTCCAGTTTCAGCATCATCCCACACAACAATCCTAAAACCACAGGCACTTGGTCTTGCCCTGACAACCTTACTCCAACTCCCTCCCCAGACTCCAGAGTGCCACTCTCAGTCTCCACTAATGCAGTCTCAGGAGCAGTCTCTCTAAGACTACCTGACCTCACCTTCTAATTCTATAGAGAAGAAGGTTGAGGCCCAGAGGAGCAAAGCAGATCCTCCAAGATTACCCAGTCAGTGAGTGAGGAGATGTCAGGATGAAAGCCCAGGTCTCATTGCAGGGATCTGTCCCCACATAGCTCTGCCTCTCCTATGAACCACTGCGTCAGCTTTGGTGGTCTGTTGTAAGAGGAAGGCAACCTGCCAGACACCGTGCTAAGAGCCGGAATACATATTATCTCCAAAAGATTACACACCATCCTACTTCATAAAAGTCTACAGGAAAAATGAAAGTTTGGCTCTAATTCTGGCTCCGCCACATTTCAGCTGTATGATATCTGACAGGTCACCACACTTCTCCAGGTGTCCTGCGGCCCCTGACACCTGCAGAGGCTCCCGATTTCATCCCAGAATGGGTGCTAGTCTAGTCTAATGCACAAAGAAAGAGATAAGGAAAAGGAAAACCAGACAGAGGCCGCAAAGGAATGTGCCTGTCCCCACTGCCTAAGAGAAGCAGAATTGTTTTGGAGTTTGGCATGACCCAGTACATAGTCTTGGTAGGTCACGAAACACCTCTATTTCCTCATCTACACTCTGGAACTACTCACCCTAATTCCATTCCCTACGGAAGTCATTCCTTGAGTCAAAATGCTGTTTCGAGAGAAGAATTACGAGGAGTGTCTCCCTAGTTAGCTTCAGGCTTCTTTTCAAGAACTGACTCCCTAAAAATTCAAACCATCTGAAATCTCCTAATCTCACACAGGGATCCGCCCTGACAGGGAAAGCCAAGTTACCTCTCAGTGTCTCTTTAGGTTAAACACAACTTGGAGGAGCATGCTCATGCTAGCAGTTGGAGCTTGGAAAAAACCTAAGCTGTGACTCACCAGTCATTTTTAGCCAAGTATTTTGAATTTGCTCAGGGCAGGAAAATGGCCCGGGGGGGGGGGGTGGGAAGGGAAGGGAAGGGGAGGGGAGGGGAAGACCCATATGGATGATGGCTAAAAACTATCTGACTAGGTTCCAAAGAAGCAAGTACAGGGGAGACTCTCCGGGCGTATGCTCCTGTTCTTGTTGTTTCTCTGCCGGGAGCCTCCTAAATCATTGTGAAATGGCTGTTTTCTGCCTTTCTCTACAATGTATTAGGGGGCATTATAAATTATGGAAGGTTGTAGGACCAAAAGGCAGGAAAACCCAAAGGGAAGGTGATGGAGAGGCATAATTTAACCAGTAAATGAAAGAAGCTATTAAATCATAGTTAAATTATGCTGGCACTGGCAAAAAAAAAAAAAAAAAAGGTATTTCCCACTGCAAAATGCTTTCAATAAAATATTGAAATTTCTCTCCTGGCTGACAGTAGCATCTCCTAATCATACGGAGAGGAGTCTGTAGTCTCCTAATCATATGGAGAGGAGTCTATGGCTCCCATTAGATACTGAGCTTGGACAGGGACCCTGGAGATGCAGAGCTCTGAGGTGCTTCTTAGAGAGTACCTACCTTTCTTAGGACGAGTCTATATTCACCCTTTGATGTGTAATCTATGGTAAAGTTGTTGCTAGTGATCCTGGTCGCCAATTCACCAATCTATGTCTATTTTTCTAAGGATTCTCTGTGGCACACGTAAGGGTTTCCACCTTAGAGGACAGGAAATTAAGATTTCCGAAGCTGTACCTTAAAAATAACCCTTTGACTGTACGAACAGCTTTGTACTTTCCCAAGAAGCATCACAGCCATTAACGCTTTTGCATTTACGACAACCTATCAAGTGGTGGGGAAAACTCCATATTCATGTTCATCGCGGTGTGCCCCAAACCTAAACATCTGCACGTTCAGTAAATGCTGAATTGGATGGCTAGATGGATAGGTACGGGTGGGTGGATGGATGAAGAGGTGGGTGAATGAATGAATCCTTATCTCCCAGCAGAGAAGTTCAGTGAGATGAAGTGACTCACCCGGCACTGAACTACATATTGTCGGAGCTGCAACCGGTAGCCAGGCTTTCAGAGTCTCAACCCTGTGCTCTTTCAACACAATATGCTGTCTTTCTTCAAGGTCACACAGTAAAGTAGATCAGAGCCAGTGTCTGGGATCACTGTCATTCCACACAAGCAAAAAGCACACACATTTTTCTCTGATGGGATTGCGCATAGCGTAAACTGTCACTGAGCACTTTGAGGACCTTGAGGATTCTGAAGGAATCCTCTGGCAGAAGAGTCACACAGAAGCCAGGACACTTCCCAGAGAGGGTCTCCCTTGTCTTGTTTCCAGGGAGGTTTTCTTCCGTCTTGGCAGCAAAACTTGCTTCTGTACAATTTCTCAGACATGCTGAGGCCCCAAGCCCTAGTTGGAAAAGCATCTGCACCAACACGCCAGCGGAATAAAGTCACAGCACAAGAGATGTGTTGGGACAGGCAGGATTAGTGGTCTGAGAGCGCATACAAGACATCCACCCTAGTCTGCAGTTTAAGAAGAAGCTACTTGGCAAACATATTGGGTAGTTAAGAAATCAGTTTATCCAGGTCCCTGAACGGTCAGGGCTACCGAGGTTGGAACATCTTCCATAGCAGTCAAAGGACCTCTGACCCTCTCTCCAGGCGGTACTGCTCAACCACAGTATGCTCTCCTAGAGGAATCTTCAGATCAGGAGAAAGGACAGGATGTTCACTTTAGAAACCTGTACTCACTAGCAGGACGGGTGGCATTGCTGGAAGAGACTCTGTCCTGGGCTTTGGAATCAGACAGAACCAGGCTTCACCACTTGCAGCTTACTACCTATATAATTTTAAGAAAGTCATTGGACTTCTTTGAGCCTTTCTTTCTTCCTCTTTTAAATGGGAATATTTGTCAATTCATATTAGATTCAGCTGTAAGTGACAGAAACTCTAGAACTCCAAGTGACTTAAACATGATATTAAGGAGAATAAAAATAATCTGGATGGAAGTATTTCTGGACTGGCAAAGGAGCTAAACAGATCCACAGGGATTTAGGCTCCTTTTATCTGATTGTTCTATCTTTCTACAACATTTTCTTATACAACATGGCAAGCTCCAGGCACTTTGTCCAATGTCCAGCCAGGGGCCAGGCAGGAAAAGAATGCACCATCCTTTAAGGATACTTCTCAGAAGTTCTACATAACTCTTTCTATATTCTACTGTCTAGAACCCAGTTATGTGGCTATATCTCTATGCAAGGGGGCTAGGAGATTTTGTTTTTATTCCTAGTGGTCATGTGCCCAGCTAAAACTCAGAAGTTTCATTTCTGATTAAAAACTAAGAATGAGAAATAGACCTGACATTCAATCCTGCCATTCCTGTACTAAGTATATATTCAGAGGACCAAAAATAACTTTATAACAAAGATATTTGCACTAGAATGTTTATTGCAGCCCGATTCATAATTGCTAAGTCATGGAAGAAGCCCAAGTGCCCATCAACCCATGAATAAATTGTGCCATATGTACACCATGGAATATTATGCAGCCTTAAAAAATATGGACACTTTACCTCTTTTATGTTTACATGGATGGAGCTGGAACATATTCGTCTTAGCAAATTATCTCAAGAATGGAAGAAAAAGTATCCAATGTATTCAGCTTTACTATGAAACCAATATATAAACACCCACACTTGCATATGAAAGCTATAACCCAACTACAGTCCAAGATGAAGGGGAAAGAGGAGGGGGAGAGGAGCAGAGGGGGGAGGATTGGTGGAGGAAAGGTAATGGGTCAGACCACACCTAGGTTACATTTTACAAGGGTACATGTCAAATCTACTAAGTATAGAATATTAATGTCTTAACACAATAATTAATACAGTGAAGGCTATATTAACCAGTTTGATGCAAGTATTTCAAATTGTATATAAAACCATCACATTGCACCCCATAAAAGCATTAATGTATACAGCTACGATTTAATAATAAAAAAAAAGTAAGGATGAGTATAGGGGGATAATAAGTCTGTCCTGTCTAATTTATAGAATAAAATGAGATGACAGGTGTCAATCATCTCCTTCAGAACCAAGCATGTAGGTTGTGGTAATGATGTCTGTGGTTAAGGTTGAAATGTACCCCACTCAGGAATCGATTTCTGTGGGAATTCTTAGCAATGCTCAACACTTAACTGCATCCCAAAGACATCATATAGTCCCATCAGATTTATCACTGAAATCAAAGCAATGATCCTAATAAAGTCGAGTATAGAACTTGGAGAGTGCTCAAAGGAGAGAACTAAAGACATACAGCGCACCGCAAATAGGCCCCATGAGGGGCACAGCGAGGAAGCCACAAGGGTTTCAACTAGAAGGTCAGGGTCTTCGTAGTTGTGAAAGTCTATTCTATCAGAGGTGGTGCCAAGTTATCCTTTCCTTTGTTGATAGCAGGAATAAAGAGAAGGATATGGAACAGGGGAGAGCTGGTCGATACTAGAGGTTCCCACATATATGGGTTCATTCAGGGAAAGAATGGAGGAGGTGATGGTTTAAAGAAGAGCTCATTTATTGGCACCAAGTTGATATCCAGTAAGTATTTCTGAATAGATGAAGAAAGTGCAATCTTTCTGGAGGAAGAGAATATGGACATGAAGAATATATTAGTCAATTAGTCACATTGCTCCAGAAAACCAGAATCATTAGGATGTGTGTATGTATGAGATATGTAAGTACATGCACATATGTGTGTGTGTGTGTATAAAGAGAGAAAGGGACAGAAGACAGAAATATTTATTTTAAGGAATTGACTGATGCAAACATAGATGTTGGCTAGTCCAAACTCTGCGGGATAGAACAGGAGGCTAGAGACTCACAGAATGAATGTTGCAGTTGAGTTGAAGGTAGCCTGCCATTGAGTAGAGAATTCTTTCTTCCTCCAGAAAATGTTGTCTTTTCCTGAAAGTTTTCAGATTGTGCCCACCCACATTATGGAGGGCAATTTACTTTACTCAAAGTCTACTGATTTAAATGTGAATCTCATCTAAAAAAAAATCTTCCCACAACGTGCAGACATGTTTGACCAAATATCCACATCTCATGGCCCAAGGAAGTTGACAGATGAAATCAACCATCACAAAGACCTTCAGAGGCTTATCCAGAAATAGAATCATTTTCACTTGAGGACCTTTCATGGCTATTAGGTTTTCTTTGCTCAAAAAGTTACTAGTAGACAAAACAAACAGATTACTCAAATAAATGCTTAGAAATGCAAAAGGACATCAATGAAGGGTTAGGCTCAAAGAACAGGTCGTAGATTTTCCTTTCAGTGTTTAAAAAATATGTAAAAACAAAAGCAGGGTGAGGGAGAGTTGGGCATTCTGACTGAACAGCACGGAGCACACCAAAATGTTAGGAAACGATTCCAGCCACAGGAGATGGCTGGTGGAGGACCCTGGCAGATGAAAGTCTGTTATTGACTAAGGCAGTAGATGGAGATTTCACAGAAATTAGTTGAGTTTTTGCCCGTATTCCTCCCGAGGGGCAGAGTGAGTGAGTGGTCTGTTGAACGTGTAAGTGTGTATGTGTTTATATTTGAGGCATAGTTAAGTGGAAGAGAGAGGAATAGGGAGGAAAGAGGCAAGAATACAAATATTTAAGAAACCTTTATTTGCCTGAAGCACAGAATAACTTAAGAAGCTGAGGACATCTCAATGTTCACTTTGCCTTCCTATGACCAGCAAGAGAGATAGGAACCTTTGGGTGACCTGAGGGGAAATGTGAAGGCAGCTGTCCTCTCCCTGCTCCTCTGGTCATGTTTCTTGGAGAACCCATCACGAGTCAGTTTCTTTGGGTTGTAGCACTAGATGGGCTGGCACATGGAACAGAGGACAGCCTTAGCACTCAGGCATTTAGATGTAATGAGCTCAGAAAGGACTCCTTCGGTGCACACCCGAGCCCTGAGCTGGGTAGAGGATGACTCCTCCCAAACCCATGTGTCACCATTCCTTGCTCAGCTCCAAAGACCCCTAGAAGCTTCTGCAGCCAAATGAAGTCAGCAGTGTCATCTCTACCCTCACAAAATGGTCCTGACTTTCCTTCTGGAAGTACCTGCCACTGCACACCAGCCCATATCTAGTTCCAGCTCCCTGAACCTTTTCAGTTCGGCCCAGCCTTTCTAGTTCCAGCTCCCTGAACCTTTTTAAGCTTTGCCTGTCTCTGCACTTTCCTTTGTGCAGGGTCCTTGGTCTGGAATAATCCTTCTCACCACTCCTTCAGCTCATCCACAGAGCTCTCCAGACCCAGTCACATGCTTCCTTCACCATGAAGTCTTTTCTTTTTTATTTTAATTGCAACAAGAATAAATCTATTATTAAAAATTCACTCAAACTAGGAAAGTATGAAAGAAAAAGTTTCTCCATGCTGTACCATTACTATTGGTAATTTCTACCATTACTGTTGGGAAAAACAAACTGGCATTTCTCAGGGGCCAAGTTACAATAGCTATGATCAGATTGGAGGGTATCTGGGACTCCCGTTTAGATAACTGGATAAGCTCTTTCCAGCTTCTGAACTGCCTTGGCATTTGGTATTCCTCTTATGATAGTCTACCTTATTCTGAGTTGTATTATATTTATATTTTCTTAGCTTAATTACTATCCACTCTTAAGCATTTCCTGACTGAAGTGTAATTTATTTGAGGGTTGTTTGTATTTCCCTGTCATAGAATTTAGGACAATTGACTCCACATTCACTGTAGCCCATCAAACCTTTATGAACACCTGTCCCAGGCTCTAGTAAGCTAAGGACCAAAGATCCAAAAACAAATAAAACACAGCCCAGCCTTAAGGAGCCTAAAATCCTGGTGACTTTTCTCTCAGACCAACAAACAAGAAGTTTGCTGAATTGTTAGATGCCACCTACATAGAAGCAATAGGTCCTGATTCTATGCAAGTGATCATTTGGACTAACAAATGCTTGCCAAAAATATTTAAGAGCATTTCAAAGCAACTGTCAAATATGAACAAGTGATACTGATTTCAAAAAGGGGGCAGAGAAAGTGAGGAAACATTGGTTGAGACAGGGTTAATCTGGAAGGATTTTGCAAAGTTCCCATACGACCGTGACTGAGGTTGGTAGCTGAACACCTGGGACATTATTTATGATACGGTGAAGGCTGTCAACAGCATTCTCCAGGAGAATTTCGCCTGCAAGGGGAAGTCATTAAAAGAGGAGGCCCTGCCATACCAAAATGGATAAAGCCTTCCAGCTCCTACTTTAATCTCTCTGACCCTGAAGATGAGTTTCTTTTTCCGTTGATTTTTTTCTGGTACTCAGTTGACTAATATTTGTATTTTTAACCAGTATAGTGTGTAGTGAAGAGGTGTTGATGTTAAACAGCCCAGGGTTCAAAAGTGGGCTCTGACCCATACTCAGTGGGGGCCAGGATGCCTGGAGGCCTGACAGTCCTCACCTGAAAAATGGGAACAGCAGCATCTCACTCATAGGGCTGCTGTAAAGATAAAAATTAATGACATTTGCGAAGGTGGCACAAAACAGGTTCTCCATGAAAAGGAGCTATTTGTGTTGTTAGGTCCACTGCATCTAACTAGAAGTAATCCTTTTAAAGAGAAGGAGAACCCATTTCATGTTTCTCTATGTTCCCAGAGCTTAGCTCAGTTCCCATACACCCAGGGCTTTCAATAACTGAGGCTGAGTTTCCTGTCTGCGTTAGAAGAACGCTGCCCTCAAAAGGACAGCACCCTTTATAACAGCTCACCATAAATGGAGCCAAAAGGTGGGATGGATGAACAAAAAGTATCCCATAAAAGTGTGCAAGAGCCAGATGGGGGATGTATCAGTAGAAGCAGGAGCATAGCTGACCAAAGGACATTGTCCATTCAAACCGCCCTTGAGATGCACTGTCCTAAATTCAACTGCTTTAGTTTTCTTAAGCCAAAGTTAAGTATCTAAAGAAACAGTTTCATATTTTTGTTCCAAGGAAAGAAGGTATTTCTATGAAATAGTGCATCTTATCTCAAAGTGCAAGGGAGCAAAGCGATAGCTTGTGAGAAAACATGGCTATGAGGCAACAGTTTGAAATCTGGCAATAACTGAGTTCAAATCTTTGCATTGATCCCAAATATTTGAATGTGATGGAAAGGAATATGCTAGCCAAAGAGGACATGAATATGAATGACCTGTTCCAGTTTCCTTAAGCCTTACAAAAGCATATTTTCATATCAAATCTCACTCTATATACTTACTATGCATAAGATCAAACTTAAGAGAGATGTGATCAATATTGAAGCTCTGTCTGAGATCCCATCTGTTTAATACCTTTCTCATTTAGAAATAGAGAGAATCTCTGTTTTTCAAATAGATGTTTTGCACTTTTTGATCATGGAGAATTAAATTGAATTAAATGGGTCTGGAGTAGTATTAGAACCATTATAACTGGCAGGATGGACATAACCAGAGAAAACATTTACATAGGGAAATCAAAGCTGAGCTTACGTTTTTATTCAGTGCTCCGACCTCTGGTGGAGTTCTGACATACAGGATTCATCTGAATATTTCTTAAGATGCTACATATAATGGTAAAATGCATCCGCTACGATACCTACATAAACTGGCATCAGCATTTGCTGAAAGAAAAAAAAAGGCCCCCAAAAGAGGTCTTTCCAAATATTAATAGGCATGTTTCCACTTGAGCTCTTGTCTGAATTTTACTGTCATTTAGAATAAAATTCTGAAATCACCATTATTAATGCCAATCCCGGCAATATTCCAGGAAAAGACACCAATCTAACACAAAATATAGATGTGAAGAGTATTATGGTATCACATTAAAAGATGGGAAGGAAGAATTAAAAGATATATTTAAAATGATCAGAAATGAAATTCTCTTCGGAATAAAATGGTCTCTTCCAGAAATGGAGCCATTTAAAATAAGATTAAAGTGACGCTTTATAAGAACTAAAGCAGAATACAAACTATCTTTCCCTGAATGAACTCAAAGTCACATACAATGAAGGGTAAGTGTAAAGAGGACATTTTTAGACTATAAGACTAATGCTTCTCCACTATGCTTGGCAATTTCTCAGCACAAGCTTCTGTATCAATAACATCAGAACTCAGTATTAGTGATGCAAATCCTAAGGCCCCATCGGATCAGAATCAGAATGTAATGGGGGAGAACTCTGCATTTTTTAAAGGCCCCTGACAATGTTAAAACCTGTAGTGTCTGAAAATCTCTTGTTTGGAGGATGTCAGGGAAGCAGAGGTTGCCAGAACAGAATTCAAAACATGCTTCATATCCACCAGTTATATTCAGTAGTCCAGAGTTCGAGCCTACCTGTCTGTTACTACCAAAGTGACTTTAAATGAGTCTCTTAATCTTCCTAAGCCTCAGTTTCTTCATTTGTAAAATGAGATAATTTGCTTCACAAGTTGCCTTGAGTATTAAGGAAGTAATCATCTTCTATTAAAGCATTAAAACATGGTACAAGCTATTTTTTATTACCATTGTTGCTACTGTGTAGCCACTTAGTGTGATAAGAGAACTTGCTTAACTAGCAACACTTCCACTGTCAAAAGAAGGAGTAGAGAGTTTACCAACTGGTAGAACAGTACGTAGGTAGTAGTGAAATTCTGTGTGATCATCAGTTATGTTTCGAGAGTAAAGATGAACAATTGGCTGGCACAGAGCAGAGATGAAAAGAATATTGATGAGAATGATAAGGCAGAAATAAATTGGGGCAGAGCCTTCCTCACATGCAAATAATCAGATCAGGATGGCTGTCAATAAAGGTGGGGTTTGGTTTATTAGGGTCATCTGGGTGATAAATCATAGAGAGTGGAATATAGACCTGAGAATGGCCTGGGACAAAAATCAGAGAGCGAAAAGGAAGTTTCCGAAGATCTCTGTCCAGCTGGCAGAAAGAAAGATTGAAATGGCATTTGAAATTATAGCCAAAAAAAAGCATGAGGAATTCTGAGACTAAAGTTGATTTCCCACTCTGAAACAAATCATCAGAACTCCAAAGTGGAACTTAAAAAAATGTCCCTTATCGCAAATAGTGCAAGTTTAGTGAGAGAAAACCATACCCTACCCTCCTGGCCTTGTAGTTTCTTTGTATGTGTGGCTGGGGTCTAGGGGAGAACAGGGAAGGTGGTGGTTGTGCTTCTCCTGGAATGGGAGCTGGAAACACCAGGGCCCAAAGTAGCTGCATTCCAAGGGGACAGAACTTTAGCTCCCTCTGTGTCAAGCATTTGGGGTTTAGATTCAAACCTCTGAGGATCTCTCCCCTTGGAGGCTGAATAAATTGATGCCTAGTTTGTACTCATTCTGTTCCCTTGATGGGGGAATGACCGTCCTTATCCCTGTCTCAGACCTTAGAAGTCTTAATCATCTCTGGGAACTTACTCCAAATGTCAACCCCTCCACCACCACCATCCTGCCATTATAGACATTATTTCTCTCTCTCTACTTGCATTAGTGTTAGGTGTATGTGTTTGGGTCTAAGTTGGGGAGGAGGTTCTTTGAGGTCCAAGGACCTCAAAGCTCCCTATATCTGATTCACCATGTGTCTTTCTAGATGTCCCTTTCCACCTAGTAAAGATGCTCAAAATATGTATATAAGTGATGCTTCCTTGTCCTATACCTTTCCTGCGCTTTGGGCTATCTCACCCTAAAGTGATAAATCACCATGCAACAGATTCAGTAGAGGAGGAGGCAGCCACAGGATTCTCTGTTCTTTAGACCAGCATTGAAAGAAAACTACTTTCAAACCGGGAAGTCAAGGGATTGTAGTAAAAGTCTGTCTTTAACCAAAGGGTTTTGTTAGAAGGGCTCATCTATTATTGAAGGTTGAGACCCTTAGACTCTTATCTGGCCTTTCTCTGCTGTCAGATGGGCCACTTCTCACACAGGTGCATACGGACATCTCAGGATTTACTGGGAGCTCTGGGCTATCTGTGGAACTCTCTCCATTGGCTGCCTGTTGCCAGGGTTCCATAGCACAGACCAATTGAGGAGACTTTTTGAACCCTAGGAGTTGGTCCAGTGTTACTCCAGCTCATCTGCTTGTTTGTCCCCATTTGTGTGTTCTTAGGCCGGAATACACAGCTCTAACTTCTGTTCTTAGAGAACTCAAGGTTGCCTGCACAGGAAGAGAATTAGATATCATTCAATCCAACATCCTTATTTGAAGAAGAAACTGAAGTCAGAGAGAGGACAGTACCTCCACAAAACTATACAACCTCCTATTGGCAAAAGTGGGATCAGAGCCCTGACATCTTTTAACCTCTCTCTCCAGCGGATCCTGCATCTCTAAGACTGTAACACTTCACTTTCCCTTAATAAAGGACCCCAGATCCTCACATCCATTCCTCTCAGAGTACAACTTCCACTTAGTTTACAGTGGGTTAAAGAAATCCCTTCTATAAAAACGTAGTGTAGGGGCAGCTGACTTGACCTAGCTACACTTGTCCCTGGGAGGTGCTAGTCCTTCAGTTTATCTTCCACCAGCAACTCTATCCCTCGTGCCACTGCACCCCACCACCCAGCTGTCTTCACTCACCACCTTCTCAGAGAGTGCTTCTCCCATAGCCCCCACCCAGATAGTGCCCCAAATGCACTATTGACTATCCCATCTCTGATTTTTCTATTCCATTCAAAATTACAGAAACTTAAAATGATCTCATTCATGTATTTTGTTTCTTGGCTGTCTTCTCACATCAGAGCGTAAGCCCCATGAGGCCAGGATCTCCTCTGTCTCATTCTCTGCAATATCTCCAGCACCTGGAAGACTGGTTGGCTCAGAGCTGCACTGCATCATTTCCTGTGTATACCTGACTGTATGGATGCGCTGAAAAGCAACTGAACTCTGGCCTCACCTTACAGACACAGAGAGGAAGGAGACCAGTGGAGTCTAGAAGGTCAACACTTCATGGACACAATTTCTTGGTAACTACAAATCAAGGGAGGAAAATGACAATATTGGGCTAACCATCTGACAAAACTGTCTGATTTATCCACAGGGGTGGTGTGAAATTTTAGTCCCTTAGTGATACGACATCTCTAATACTCCAAAGAATACCAAAGAGCTTAATTCAAAAGTGTATGAAAGAGTGTGTGCTCGCTCTCCTGTTGTTGCCTCCTGTCTGTTCGATGCTCCCGAGAAGAGCTCTCAAACTGAAAATGACATGACGCTGGTAAGTTTCCCGGTGATCTCCATCTATGTGTGGAGCACAAGAGTACAAAGAGGCTGGTCTCCTAGAAAAAAATAAAACAGAGCCTAAAAACAATTCTAATGGTCATATATATATGATATATATGTATATATGTGTATATATATATATATTTTTTTTTTGAGACAGAATCTCACTTTGTCACCCTCAGTAGGGTGCTGTGGCATTATATGTCACAGCAACCTCAAACTCTTGGGCTCAAGTGATCCTCTTGCCTCAACCTCCCACGTAGCTGGGACTATAGGTGCCTCCGGCTATTTCTTTTTTTTAGAGACTGTGTCCCGCTCTTGCTCAGACGGGTCTCAAACTCCTAAACTTAGGCAATCCACCCACCTCTGCCTCCCAGAGTTCTAAGATTACAGGCATGAGCCACTACCCCCAGCTGTTTGTCATTTTTCACTGGAAATACTTGTTTAATCCAAGAACAAGTAAAGAAGTGTCAAAAAAGAGACTTTTTGATTTCTGATATTTTTCCATACAGATACATCTCCCCAGTGCATCTAACGTTATCAGAGGTACATGTAACATTAAAATATGAGCATCTTCTGACTTTAATTTTTTTAAGCTGGGTTTTTTTTAAGTAATAGGCCACAATGCAATTCATTTTATATTCAGCACGGTACACATCCAACTATGCTGAGAATAGAGAAGGAAACAAATTCAAATTCCACTTTAATTTCCTTTTTTCCTGTTTGGCTCCAAGCTCGGTGGGTGATCTTCTAAGTTGACAGGGGTAACATGGCACCTATTAGCATTCATCAACCAACAGTAGATTGTTAGGTTTTCAATAAATGTTTCTTGAATTGGATTTAGGTTGGTGAGAAAATAAATTAAATCAGAAATTCTTTGAAGCAAATTACATATTGAAATGAGCAGTTCAATGCTCGTTCCCTTCCCTCCCCTTAAAAAAAAAAAAAAAAAAAAAGACCGAAAGAAAGGAAAAAGAGCAGAAGTCTTGCTTTTCTAAGCTGTGAGAATTTCTGCTGCTGCTACATCTGTGAATGCTTTACAAGGCAGTATCTTACAGTTTGAGTTTTACAGCCAATGTTTGATTAGAGTTTACATGACATCTGGGGCAATATATTTGGAGAAATTTCAAAGCCAGTGTATTTCCAGTTTTGAATCACCCAGGGTATTTATTTTCAATCCTGACATAATTGTTCATGGCTCCACATCGATTTTTTTATGGGAGACAATGCAAAATGATAATCAGAGTGAATTAGTAATGTGATCTTGTGTCTGTCAAGACTTGATGGTTTTTACCTGCTCTGGAGGACAGAAGGCAATGTGCTGACCTCACCATGTTGGAAAAATTGAACACATCACTGTTGTCAAGGACAAGAAATACAAACAAAGGAAGCCGGAAAGGCTAATGAGAGAGGAGGCCACCACCCCTGACAAGCACGCAGCCCCCTGCCCCTTTGCTCACGAGCCTGAGTTGGTGTTTGCATCTACAGGTGTCACCTTCTGGATAGGCTGTGCAAAAAATTGTTTTCAATTGAGAAAGGAAAACACCGAGCCTGCCCCTGCGTAGATGAATGAATAAGCGCTTGCTTTTCATTGTGGTTTTGTCAAACAGCCTGGCAGTTGAGCAGCAGAGCAAAGGGTGACCACCCACATTAGGGGAGATAATATGTATGTGTGTGGTTGTCGGTTTTGGGCTTCTTTTCATATGCTTTTAGACTAAGCTATTTAACTCAAGAGCTAGCAGCCACTAGACCTCTATCTCAGAAGGTAAGTGATTCATCCAGGGTCACACAACTTGTTAGTGAAGAGCTAGTCTTTACAACTTTCCTTTACATAAACCCAAGCAGGCAGAGGCAGGGAGGATAATTCAACAGGATGGCGAAATGAAGGACTGAGATTTGTAGGAATTCCAGGAAATATAGGAAGTTGAAGAGAAAATTGATAGATGGTGCTCTGAGGGGCCCCGCCTCCCCCTCCAGCTCTGGCTTCCCCTTTCTCCAAGCCCTCCTTTTCTCTGCATTCTGTCTGGGCAGGCCCTGAGCTCCTGGAATGCATCTTTGCCTTCCTTATCTGGGAGCTAATCTCTAAATAGCAGGTGGCGAAGATTCCATTTTTCATCTCTCTTGCTCTCTCCTCTCCTCTCTTTTATTCATTTCCTCAGGGCTATGAATTTCTGAATCTTAAACAGGAAACCTCCCTGATTTGTTCATACCTGGAATATCCTTCTGTCTTTGTTTGAAGAGTATAGAAATGAGCAGGAGAGAAGGAGCTGCTGTCTAGAGGAGAAAGAGAGATGTCAGCCTTGTAAATGTTAACACACATGCTCTGAGAGGCGAGCACACATGCATGCATTTTAAACTAAGCATTCTTTCTTTCAACTCCTACATTTCCCGGTGCTTCTCCACTCCCAGCAAATGCCTTACAAGACAAAGAGTATTCACTGGGTGTCACTTCAGCTATCAACACTCCACACAAATAGGTTGACAGAGGAAACAGGCAAAGTACGTTTGCAGACCTGTTTGGGGTTGAAATAACAACTCCACTGCCTTGGAGGCTCCCGGAGATGAGCTTTTTGCTTGTACAAATGTTAGCAGCTGGCTCTTGAGAAAAGCTCTCATCAACATCCCTGTCCCTGTAGGTGTCAGGAAGGCTCAGCCTTTGAAAGTGAGGGGTCCTGTGTGCTTCAGGGACTTCCCATTTTGGAAAGGACCTTGGGAGGACAACTGGTCCAAGATCCTGCCTTTAGTCAGATCATTTGTCTCTAAACCTGGAGACAGTGTTAGTGGTCTAGTCTACTGAACGTTAAACTCCCTGTGAGGAAAATGGAACAAAATATTGGACACAAAGATGTAAATCTAAATCACAGTCTCTAATCTGTGGGCCCTAGGACACAGGGGAACACAGTATTTACATGAACTAGCCCTAAAGTCTGACAAAATAACCTGGCAGATACATATATATTCTAGTAAGTCTAATGTATTTATTCATTCATTCCACAAATATACATAAAATGCTGCTTTGTGCCAAGAACTATACAAGGTGCTGAGTATACCATAGATAGTGAATGAGTCAAACTGACTCTGCCTTCATGGAGCTTCCACGCCAGATGACAGGGGACAGAGAACTTCAGAAACAGAGTAAGAACAACTCAAAGAGTTATGACTCAAAGATTATAGAGATAAGGATGGGATTAATAGAATTCAAATTTCTTTAAACCATAGTAGTCTCCGTCTACCAGGGACAGAGAATGCATTGCTCTACTAATTCATTTCTGTGTGTATTTTTGCCTACAGAACTATGTATATATATATATTTATATATACACACATATATTTTATATATATATATACACATCTATATTTATATATATATATGTATACACTTTTTTAGATTAAAATATTGTATCTCTACTAAAAAGGTTTGATACCACTAACTTATATCACTCCAAGTGGGCCTTTCCTATCCCAGGTGAATGAATCAAATACTAATGTAGGAGCAAGGGAAAACTCCTTCACCCTTGGAAGGTTTGCTGAAAAATCAACACACACAGGCAGATGAATAAAAGAAAAGGCACAGCAATTTATTAGCGTGCATGGGGGAGACTCACAGTGATCCTCATCCCAATAAGGTACAAATGCCTATGTACCTTGCTTCTCAGGGGAGAGACGGGGAAGTGGGGATGATTTTAGAGGAATAGTAAATAATTTTTAAGAGAATTCAAGGGCCTTAAAGAACATGCAATGACTCAGTACAAAGTCTAATGCAGAGCAGAAAAACAGCTTGAGACAAAAGTCTATCCAGGTTTATTGACAGACTTCAGTCTTTCTTTCTGTAATAGGAATTCATTTAATGAAAATTCAGGGAAACGATCAAAGGTAATTGTTTTCTTCTTTGTTAGGCCCAGAGTTTTGGCAAATAAGGAAACTTCAGAGAACAACTTTATCCTACGCTTTGAGAGAGGTAGAGGATTCAGACACAGGAGCCTGGAGGGAAGGAAAACAATTGTTCTCCCTTGGTGAGTCTGTCCCATCTTTACACAGAGAGGGGGACTATCTCTTCCAGTTTCTGTTGATCTTTAAGAACCTTTAATTCAAAATACTCATTATACCAGGGAGCCATATTTGAAGTGAAGTTTCCTGTGCTCTTTCAGCAAGGGGGATGACATTTCAACCTATATTCCAGCAACCCAAAGGTAGGCAGTTCTTCCCTGGATCTGAGCTGGCTTTGCTTTTTTGAAAGTTAATCCCAGAGCTCTCTGTATCCCATCAGCCAAGAATGGGGAATCTTGCAGAAATCAGGAAAGATTCTACACGTTTGATCATAGATTCCATCTCCCCAGGGGGCAGCCCCATCTCCATGCTTGTCACGGGTGAGGTTGGAGGCAAAGTCTTCTGGTTGATTTTGGTGTGCTGTGGAATGGCAGGCCTGGAGCCACGGGACGTGACTTGTTGCTCTATTAGACATGCTAGATAATCTCCTGAAACAAAGAAATCAAGCAAAGATTAGATGGGAGGATTTTCCTGTCAAGAATCATGAATGCAAAAATAACCCAGAAAACATAGCTGTATTTGAACAGGGGCCAGCAAGATAATGGACAGTTAAAATGTATTAAACATGAGGTCCTACTTAAATCAAAACAATCTACCAAATCTCAGCTGCTGGTAGGGTCTCTATGTGCATATCCAAGGGCAGTAGTGTTACAGGGACATTTATAGGGTCTACTCTGTATTAGACAATGGGATGAGCACCAAGCCCACAAGTGCCAATAAGAGATTGACTTTCAACTGTCTTTCTTTAGTAAAGAAACAGTAATTGGCAATACTCATTAAAAATATGATTAAACAATGTTTTAAACTTTGTGACAATGAGCAGAACAACAATATGAAAGCAGGTCAAAGCGCCATTCAGAGACGGCGCTCTCTCCTGGTTCTATGGCTAGTTTGATGCTTACTTTCGTCAAATCACTTCCTTCTCGTCTTCAAGTCCATTTCCCCACCTGTAAGATAAGAAAAGTTTCTCCCAGCTCCTCATTTTAAGATTCCAGGTCTGATACCAGAAATAATTTTTTATAAAGGACCCCTTAAAGTATCTGGTCCGTTATCTTTTTTACAGTCTTCCCCTGCGAGGAAAAAACTCCATCTAGTTGGTGAGATGAGATATTTCCTGATAGATCCCAGAAGTCTCCATCCTCAGGTTCTCTCTAAGTGACCCCATGGGAAGTCCTTTTAAAGGAAGGAATACAAAAGTCAAACATGGTGAGGCCACTTTAAAGAGTATCCTTCAGGAAAACCATCTGTTTAGTTAGAGGCCCGTGGTGGCTAGGAAATTGAATGCATGCACTGGGTATCCCTCTACCCCCCACATTCGCCCTATTGCCACCGTGGCTGTAGAAAGAGAAAGAGCGGTGATCTTTGGCATAGTTAGGCCTCGCTCGTTTCAGCCCTTGTCTTTCACTGAGGTAATACCTTTGCCTGCTGCCAACTGGACCTGTTGGGGTATGCAACTGTTGCTTCATTCTGAGTCATCACACCTGGCTTGTGGCGGTGAATCCAGAAGCCATTGTTTTCTGGTGATCTCTGCCCTACTTTTTCCAAAATGCTGTGCAGCAGCCACAAAGCATTGTGGGATGACTTCACTTTCCCCGGGTAGCCCATGGCCTTTGGCTCCTGCTACCTCCTGATCCCCGGTAAGCCTGGGGGAGTTCCAGATGGGTGGGCTCCCTCCTAAATGATATAGAAGTTCCAGGCAAAGCCTCCCAGATTCTGCCAATTCCACAAAGGACTTATTAAAGAACAAGATCTGAGAGCCCGAGGCCCCCATCAAGTACATCTACTCTGGGCTCCAAACTCAGTTCAGGGGACAGAACAGGACAGGAAGAGCATTTGCCTGGTGGAGTCAGATGAACCCACCCAGTGCGACCTGCCCAGTGTACCGCAGAGCTGCAGTATTCCACAGAGCTTGCTGTGTTTTAATTCCATGCCTTGCTCATGCTGCCTGATCTTTCTGGAATGCCCTTTCCACTCCTCAGCCTCTCTTCACTGAACTAACTTCCCCCATCCTTAACACTCAGCTCACACACCACGTCCTCCAGGAAGTCCTCGCTGAGCCTCCCGACTGCGTCCACTCCCTGGCTGCTTCTCTCGCTGCTTCCCTGTGTGCAGCCCTGTCAGCTGAACTAGCACGTGGTCATACAGTTTCCCACCTAGCGTGCAAAACTCCTGCCCCAGTTTTTTTCACCTTCAGATTGAAGATAACAATCCCTGCCTCATAGACTTCGTTCATGAGAGGAGCTAACGCACAGAAAGGCTTTCTGTAATGCAACACTGACTCGTGGGCACAGGAGTTAATTCACGCAGGGCTGTGTATCTGCACAGGAAGTGATTCGACCGTCACATACCAATGGGGGGCGTCTGGAACAGTTGATTTTGGAATGTCCCTGACTACTGCTCCTGCCTTTGGTTTGTGAATGTTTTAAATTAAAAACACACACACACACAAGAGAGAAACAGGCTCATTGTGCGTAATGAAGACACCTGCAGTCAGTTTGCAGCCCTTTTTCCCATGGAGGTATTATCCCTGCCACTAGCTCCCTCACTGCAAAAGAGCTTGGAAGTCTTTTCCTTCCTTCCTTCCTTTCTTCCTTCCTTCCTTCCTTCCTCCCTCCCTCCCTCCCTCCCTCCCTCCCTCCCTCCCTCCCTTCCTTCCTTCCTTCCTTCCTTCCTTCCTTCCTTCCTTCCTTCTTCTATAGTCTAATAAATGT
>CAUYON010192281.1:0-14799 GCA_963573935.1 Arctocebus calabarensis
ATTTGTTTATGTGCTGAATTACATTTATAGATTTGCTTCTATTGAACCAGCCTAGAGACCCTGGGATAAAGTCCACTTGGTCATGGTGTATAATTTGTTTGAGAAAGTATATAATTCACAGAGATTCTGCATTCCACAAGCTCCATCTATTGCAACTGGAGGTTGAGAACATTATTAAATACAGAGGGAAGGGAGGAAGTATTTAATAAGGTCAGGAAGAAATACCAGAACACTGACTTAACTAGAGAATGACATTTCCTGGTTTTCAGTTGATTTCAATGGCATTTGTAGTTTCTCGTTCTCTCATAAGTGAAATTCCACAGGCACAGTCCCCAAGCCCTACTGCAAGGTCATTGTCTTATAACCCTGTTATTGCAGAACAGACTGTAAAAATACTAACACAAGACTGTGACCCACTATATATTTTTCTAAGAACGATATAAGCAAAAAGCTCTGAAATATCTGTCATAGTAACCTAGTTCTGTATAAGTCTGTTTTCACTCCCACTTATTTGAACATTATCACAGACTACTGTGTGTCAGTGGAGCTGCTGCCTCTAGCTCAACAACTTCAAGTAATTATACAGTAATTCACTGTAAAAATATTACATTGATGTGTGTGTGCTTATATAATGACAAATACATGATATCACAGAACACAAAACTCAGAATCAGAACCTTATTAAAACCTACTCTTTTTTCACTAGCCTATTGCACAAACTTGGATTAGTCAATTAGTCAATTGATACTAACATAGAAAAGTTTTCTATATTTTGTCTTTTGTAAAAGATGGCAGCCTGCTTTGAAGATAATTGTATGAATGTCCTCAGTCTTAAAGAACAGCCCAAGCAATAACACTATTCTCTGCTTCTGTAATTTTTCACAGTGCGGAGTGACACCCAGCATACACCCTGTGTGCTACGTAGACCAGTCTTGGAATTCTGGTTCAGGAACCAGGGTTCAATGTGATCTTGAACATAAAACATTTGTGAGCCTAATTTGTACCATCTATTGAAAAGATGGATAATAATATGGGCCTTATAGATTTTGGTAAAAATTTATAAAATAGATGGAATTGAATCCAATTTTTAATATAACTATCTTAATATATTTTTAAGTTTCATGAATAATGTACATAAGAGGAAAAGTAAGTAGAAAGCGTATTGTAATTTTTAGTACATTTAATTTAAATTTTTGATCTCCTTTTCAATTTTCAGTATGGATACAAATATTATAAAAGATAACCTTTTAATCAAGATAGGATGGATCACGTTTTTGCAATAAATTATGAAATGACAAAGTCCTTCCATTTGAATGACTTATGAGGTGAGATTCCCTTTTTTTATTAAAAAAATGGAATCATTCATTCAGTTATTCTTGATTTTGATAAAATTTATCTAGGATATTGCAATAAATTATGAAATGACAAAGTCTTTCCATTTGAATGACTTATGAGGTGAGATTCCCTTTTTTTTATTAAAAAAACGGAATCATTCATTCAGTTATTCTTGATTTTGATAAAATTTATCTAGGATATGTTAATCTGAAAACACATGGTTTGATATTTCACTAATATAATAAATTTCAAAAAAATGATCAATGTATAGATAGAGTGCTATGGCCTCTTTTCATTCATCTACTGATTCATTTAATAATTGTGGAATATCATCTCTATTAATTCTCTTTAAGTCTTAATTAAATAATAGTTGGAAATTAATGATGAATAAAGAAGTAATTCCTAGGATGATGAAATAGCAAAGTGTTTCAAGATACAGAAAAAATAGTGCCACTAAAATCCCATAATATATGTTAGATTTACAAAAGGGTCCAGTCAACTCATGTGACAATTAAGAGGTTATTATTCTACTTTTTAAACAGAAGTAAATGATCTCATTGTCCTTTGGAATAATAAAATAAATAATATAATAAATAATAAAAGTCATAATATATAAATCTTCACAATCAGCATTGCTCTCAAAAGACATTAAAATCCAAAACTGGAGTCTTCAGACCCTGATGGAGTGTAGAATCCAGAGGTCCTTCCTCCATTTCCATTTCCCTGTAAAGGGGTTTTTGTGAAAGGGAGACAAAGATCATTAAAGACTATTGAACACGATTACTTCTATCACAAATTATTATGATAGGTGAATATGTGTATATATATATATATATCTGTCAATTATAATCACCTTTAATTTACAGAGCAGGTCCAATGAAGGAAGAATTATTACTCCCATATTACAGATGAAGAAGCAGATCCAAACAGATTGTTTTTCTTTGTCAAATTCACATCCTAATTAAATAGTAGAGTGAGACTTTGAATCCAGCTCACACCTTTACACATGAGTCAGTGTCTTAGTGCACTCCTGCTGCCGTGATAAAATACTTTATCATGACTGGGTCATTTATAAACAGCATAAATTTATCGCTCACAGTTCTGGGGGCTGGCAAGCCCAAGATCAAGGCACCAAGAGAATCACTGCCAGGTGAAGGCTGACACTGCATCAATGGTGCCTTCTACGTGTCCTCACACGGCACAAAGGGAAATCAAGCTACCATGGGCCTCTTTCATAAGGGCACTGACCTCCCTCATGACCTAACCACCTCCTAAGGGCTCTACCTCTTAATAGCATTGCATTAGGTATTAGGTTTCAACATATGAATTTTGAAAGATGAAAACATTCAGATCATAGCAGTTAGTCCTTTAAAAACGTAATAATATAAATAAGATTCAGCTGAATCCATTTTTATAAGCCATGTCAGTAGAATATCTGAGATTGTGGAAACAGGATTTTAAAGAGGAAATATTCCACCTGCCAATAATCTTTGAAAAGAAGAGACTTTATAGGGTCTATATCTGGAAGCACAAATACTCCTTAAAAAAAAAAAAGAAAGAAAGAAAGAAAAAAAGAAAAGAAAACACATGCCCCTGGTTCTTTTCTTCTTTAAAACAAATATACAGTATCTTTACATTTCCTTGAGGTTTTAAGTCTGAACAAGGCACTGGTTTTCTCTCCCCATGGTTTGCAATTATGGGAAATGATGCTTTTGCTGCATAAAATGCCTGCTACACTCTGCCTCTTAGCCAGCTTGGTGACAATGGCCCTCTCCCCAGGTCACACACCACAGGAGCACACCGAGAGAGTGGCTGCCTGGCTTAGCAGACTTCTCTAACTCTTGTGTCATTTCAGAAAAGAGAAAAAATGATTACTAATAAGTTTAAAGCTGTGATAGCTCAACTACTGGGTAAAGGGAGATTTAATGCCTTGCATTTCTTCAGCTATTTTCTTTAAAAGCTTTTATCCATTCATTCTGCGTTCAAGCTCGTGAAAGCCCTACACGTGTATTTTCATGGACATAGAGGGAAGGAAATCTATGTGACTCTCTGAATTTGGGCCCACTTCCTGGCCAGGGAAAGCAGTACTTTCAGGAAAGTGATTCTCAGCAGGATTAGGGAATAAGAACAAGATGAAGAGGCGTCATGTCCACACCACCTCTGCCTGATAACTTCCCTCAGTCCTCACGATTCCCATAACCCAAGCCCTGGTTAAGGATGACTATTGTGACTATGTGAGGATGGGGGAGTTGAGGACTACAAACGGCCAAGTTTTTATGGTAATGTGTTCAAATACAACTTTTAATCAAAGAACCAGAAAATCTACATACTTTAGCATGAACGTGGCTAAATAATGCTGGAAGGACATTCAAGGCTCCGCCATAGGAAGTGCCCACATCACAAGTCCCCACACTTAATCCTCACTCTGTGGGTAGAGCACGCTTTCTGGCCCAGTTGATTCTGCAGATGGTCACATGACTTGCAAGGATGGTTGAAATCCGAGCAAAAGCCAGTTTGCCATTTCAGAGTCAAGACCACAGTATGTATGAAACTCTTCCACTCTTCTTTTCCTCTTAGCTGCCAACAGACCCAAAATGAAAACACAGGTAAAGCAACTTGCATTTATGTGGGAAAAGAAATGGCTGCTATTATAAGCCTCTGAAATTTTGAAGTTGTCACTAATTAGGGGTTATTATTATATAAACCTGACTAACACACCCTGTACTTCAAGAACTATTTCCCACCCTGTTTCTCTCATTCTGCCTACAAGTGCATTCATTACCCTAAGTAAGGCAATGGCAGTTAAATTTGCAAAATCTGAAATAAAATGGAACTTCAATAAATTAACTTCTGTAACCTTATTCAATTGTAAAATTGTCATAATCATAGTACCCACTTCGTATAGTAGGGACTAAATAACAGACTTAAAATCCACAGTACAGTGCTTGATATGAAGATTCACTAAATGTTAGCCGTGGTATTACTATTTTTTCATTACTTATGCATTAATCATTGATATAGTATCATGGCACACGGAAGTAGAGGAAATAAAGAATGGGGCATCCTTCCAAAGGCCAGCCCTCCACATAAGCATCATAAAATAGACGTCCACACTTCATTCAAGATTTTCCATAAAAAAATACAACAGTAAACATGAAATTATAATAAATTCATATTTAAAAACAGTGATGTTGAGAATGGTTTTTACATGTGATGGAATGTGCATTCTTTTGCACTAAAATTATTATAAATCCTTTGATGAAAATGTATCTAAGTATTATGTGAAACCTTATTTGCTCAGTATATGAACATTTTAGAAACTTAACTATCTTTGATGACTTCGTGTCTTAGTTCCTTGTTTACTTTTAATTTTTACTTTTAAGTATTAATTATTAATACTTTGTATTATAGTATTAACACCACGTATAAATTAAAAGTATCAGTACTAATTCTTGAACAAAGTCTACAGCTTACATCCCTCAATACCATCATGTATCATCTTTTCCTTGTTTAGCTTAAATAACAGCACAGAATTTATCCATGCTAGCCCTGCCCTTCATGAGCATGAATCGACCCAAACAAACGAGTTAATCAAAAGATGCAGAAGTCTTCTCTGAAGTTCTTTCATATTCTCAGGGAGGCTCTACTTTATTTCTTGATACCCTTTGATAATACAGCGTTATTCAAAACATCTCTGAATTCAGAATTAGTCACAGCTTCAACCTTTCTGCCAGGTTCAACTCAGTCCCTCACTTACATAAACTTCTAACTTTAGCAAGTGAGCAACTATGCATCTTATACTTGCCACAACCCTCCATTTGTTGGTAAATGGTAAATAACCCCATCCTGGGAAAACTTAAGATAATTATCCTAATGACAAGCCAAATATGATTTTGTCCATAACTCAGTAATTAACTGTTTTTCAACCATTTTTTTATCTCTGCACACTTGAAACTATAATTAAACTTCCAGGGCACACGTAAATTACAAGTTAGAGCACCAGCCACATACAGCAAGGGTGGTGGGTTTGAACCCAGCCTAGGCCTCCTAAACAACAATGACAACGACAACAAAAAAGAGCCGGGTGTTGTGGCAGGCGCCTGTAGTCCCAGCTACCTGGGAGGCCAAGGCAAGGGAATCGCTTCAGCCCAAGAGTTTGAGGTTGCTGTGAGCTGTGATGCCTCAGCACTCTA
This sequence comes from Arctocebus calabarensis, assembly GCA_963573935.1. Classification (NCBI taxonomy): domain Eukaryota; kingdom Metazoa; phylum Chordata; class Mammalia; order Primates; family Lorisidae; genus Arctocebus; species Arctocebus calabarensis. The sequence goes on from CAUYON010192281.1 coordinate 5,529, forward strand.
CCAAGTGTGACGTAGTGAGACTCTGCCTCAAAAAAAAAAAAAGTTGATTTAAAAAAAAGATAGTAAAAGAAAAAGAACATACTATGCTTTGAACTTATTTTGTAAATAATTTAACTAATGATCCTTAAAAATTTTTTAGCTCACTTAAAATGTTCCCATGGCACACCAGAGTGCCTTGGCACACTGGTTGAAAATCACTGCATTAATTCAATACGCCTTTACTAAGAACCCACAGTTCACTATTTTGGGCACTGCAGAGAGTGTCAGACAAGGTCTCTACTTCTGCAGAGCCTGGGGGAGGAGGACAGAAAGTGTACAAGTAAATAAATGAATGAGTGTCGTGTGATGTGGTGATGTGAGACAGAAAGATGTGAGAGAGAATGGCCGGATTAGATTGAATGGCCAGAAAACACACATCTCGTGGAAGATGAGATCTAAACTGAGCTCTGAATGACAAGCCAGTGGGCGCAGAGAAGTTTGCAACTCCTGACTTGAATAGGAATGTGAGCTTTGATACATCTTCACCATTCCTTTGAAACTATTCAATTGATTTTTAATCTCTTTTCAGAGACTTTCAGGTATTTGACTATGGGTATTGAATAATCAACATTTTATTGAAATTTATCATCATTTCAAATATATATTTTGGGTTTCCAGTATCTTGGCAAATATATAAATACCTTAGTTAGGTACTAGCAACAAACCAACTACCTTTAGCTTTCTCAAGAATGGAGAAAATGGTGGGTTTTAAATACGTCTGTTTATTAATAGCAACAGGCTCTTTATTTAAATCCCTGTATTTGCATCATGGATTAAAATCAACTAAAACTGCATCTGTCTTCAAGTCAAAATATGGTGCTCAGATAATACGTGATTACTTTCTAAGACAAATTCTGTATTAGCTGCCTTTAGAAGTTGAAATGATTACCTTGTGCGTAAACAGCATATTTTCTGAAGAGCTTAGCCATCCCCTTCAGACTTTTATTTTTAATTACTTTAAATCCACATAATTCTCAACACATTTTGGTGATGTAAAGGAAGGCACCTGTGCTAGTGAGTAAACTGAGGCACTAGAAATTTAGTTACTTATTCCTGATTACCCGACTTTCTATAGCCTGTATTTTCAGGGTCACAAAGTGTCTGGGTAAACAGTAAACACCTTAGCTCGTTACCTCCCTGATACCAAAAAGATATCTGAGACACATAGTTGTTTTTTTTTTTAATAATCTTTGTGTATAGGTTCTATATAACAAAATCCTCTTATGTTTTAATCCCGTGATAACTGCACCGGCATCTGCTGTGTACCTTTTGCTTTTCAGACGCTGTGCTGGGCACGGAAAACAGAAATGGGAGTCAGTGGTATTCCTCCTATCCACCCAATCACTGATTTTGAGTGCATTATGGGATACAATGTGAAACATATTCACATCGGTGAATAATTCTGTTATAGATTCATCTTTAGTCTGGGCACATGAGGGTTATTTATTCAATACTTGCTGACTGATAAAACTTTGCTATGTAGATTATAATTAAGTAGCAAAATCATAAGGAATACAGAGCTTTGCTTACAGGTTTTACAGGGAGAAAATCATTGTTGTATCGTTGTTAAGTACAGACAATGACGTTTCATATTTCTGAAATATCTTCCCAATTCGCACGACAGTCTCCTTTCCTCTCCAGTCCTTCTTGATGGCCTTGGCTCAGAAACTTAGAACTCCCTGCCTGGATTTTCACAGAGTCTCCTAAATATTCTTCTTTGCGTAAATCACGATCACTTTCCATTTTTAAAAGTCTATCTTTTATGTCATTTTGTGAACACAAATCATTCATGATTCCTTCTTTCCTACTGATAAAGTTCAAACTTTCTGGAACCACATGCAAGTTGCTCCATGAGTGAATCCCTGCCCACATGCCACCGACACCTACAACTCAGCCAAGCTGCACCTGTCCAGTGTGGCCATTCAGGTCACGGCTTCCCGTCTCTGCCCCTTGTCCCTCCTCCTCGGAGTGCCCTGTTCTTCACCGGGAGCAGAGCACATTCATTCCAGACAAGACTCCACTCAACAAAGCTTTTTCTAATCCCCGCATCCACATTCAGGCAAAAACGTCTTCTTTAACATCCCTTATACCAATTAATATAGACATAAATCATAATGTCCAGACTGGAACACACTTTTAGAAACACTTATGGAATGATGTTTAAAATTTCGGGGTAGTCTCTGTCTATGCTACATTGCCTGCTTTTAGGAGCTCAGTACCTTGACAATAATTATAAAGAGGCACAATTTCCGATTTCCTTACTCTTGATCATGCAGCTCAGTCTAGGCAAAAAGCTCCCACAAAACTGATGGCATTCAGCTAGTCCTGGTGGCCTCACTGTCCCAGCCCTCTGCCCCTGTACTGCCTGCCCTGTCTGATGGCTGCGTCGCATAAAAATTCGGCTCTTTTTGTAGGGAGGTCACCGGCTATAAAAGAACATGAGCAAACACACTATGTTTCAGCTTAAATACTGCTTGTATAAAGCAGCTTTCCATAACAGCCTCAGTCAAGTTGGGACAACACTTCTAGGAAATGAACACAGTTTTGTTACCCTCTGAAGTACTTATTACCCTTTAATGTTTTAGATTTTAATAACTCCGTTGAGATATAATATATAGACCATGAATTATACCACTCTACAGTTTTTTTTGCAGTAAATATGATATTGACAGAATTCTCCATTCATTGCCACAATCTAATTACAGACCATTTTTATCATCTCAAAAGAAACTCTACACTCAGGCACAATCCTTTCCCCTTCCTTTTGATGCCCACCAGCACCACTAATCTATATTCTTTTTCTACACATTTGCCTATTCCAGAAATGCCAGAGATTTCACACACATGAAGTCACCCAAGCTGTGCCTTTGGTGTCTGGCTTCTTTCACGGAGCACTCAGTATCACCATTTATTTCTCTTTATCGCTGATTATCATATGGACACACCGCATTTTATTTACCCATCGGGGATTGATGAACACTCCGGTTGCTTCCACATTTGCAGTATTATGAATAAGTCATTGGGAATATTCACATACAGGATTTTGTATAGAACTATTTTCAGTTGTCTTAGATATATACCAAGGAATAGAATTGTAATTCTGCATTTTACATTTGAAAAAACAAACAAAACACCAACTGTTTTCCACAATGGCAGAACCATTCTACACCTCGCCAGTGGTGCGTGAGGGCCCCAGGTTCTTGCGTCCTCTCTAACACCCACTGCTGTCCATCCTCCTCAGTACAGCCACCCCAGGGCTAATGAAATGCTGTCACTTGGGGCTTATTTTGCTTTTCCCTAGGGACCAGTAATATTGGACACCTTTTCACATGCTCATTGACGATTTGTATATCTTCCTTGAGAAGATGTCTTTTCAAATTCTTTGCCCGATTTCAAATGGGAGTGATTTATCATTTTCTCATTCAGTTTAGGAGTTCTTCACATTTTCTAGATACAAGTCCCTTGTGATACATATGATTTTCAAATATATCCTCCCATTTCAGAGGTTTTCCTTTCACTTGATGTTTTGCTTTGAAACGCAGAAAGATTTAGTCATGAAGTCCAACTTACCTATATATTAGTTTTCTATTGTTGGCTATAACAAATTACCACAAACTTAATGCCTTAAACTAATATAAAATTATTCTATTATAGTTCTATATGTCAAAAATCCACAATGGATCTCCTAGGTTTTGGCAGGACTGCAGGGCTTCTGGAAGCCCCAGGGCAGACCTGTTTCCATCTGTTTCCTGGCCTGTCCAGCTTCTAGAGCAGTGATGCTCAACTGGTGTGCCATGAGATGATCTTAGTTGTGCCATAAAATTTTTTAAAGACCATTAATTAAATTATTTTTAATGAAGTTCAAAGTAAGTATATTCATTTTTTACTCACGTGTTTTTTTTTTCTCATGTTTTTATCAACATAATTTAAGTGTGCCTTGGAAGTTAAACTATAGGTTCCAGTCTGCTGTAAGATAAAAAAATGATTGAAAAATACTGTTCAAGAGGGTGGGTGCATTTACTGACTTGAGTCCCTCCATCACCCCACCATGCTCTGGCTCCATCTTTACATTTCCACCTCTGATTTTGATTCTCCCACCACCTTTTTTTCTCTCTCAAGGACTCTTGTGATATTACTGGGCTCACCTGGATAATCCAGGATTATCTTCCCATGTTGAGATCCTTAACTTAATCACATCCTTATTATTTCCAAACACTGTTCTTTTCACACCGAATTTTCTTAGCACCTTTGCGGAAACCTCAATTTACCATACATACACAAGTTTATTGCTAGACTCTTTTCCATTCATACGTGCCATAGATCATATCTAAATTATCTCAATTTACTGCAGCTTTGTAGTAAATTTTTATATCATGTAGTGTGAGTCCTCCAACTTTGTTCTTTTTTTCAAGATCATTTGGGCTGTTCTGGGTCCTTTGATTTCCATTTTAGTTGTGAACCAACATGTCAAATTCTGCAAAAAGGGCAGTGAGGGTTTGGATATGGAATAGTTTGGACCCACAGATTAATTTGGAGATTACTGTCATTATTACAAGAGACAGTCTTCAAGTCCGTGAACATGAGGTGATTTTCCACTTATTTAGGTCTTCCTAATTTCTATTATGTTTGTACAAACCTTGCACTTTTGTTAGATTTATTCCTAAGTGTCTTGTTCTCTTTGATGGTATTGCAAATGGAATGTTTCTTAATGTCATTTTTGTGCTGTTCGCTTGTTGGTGTATGGAAATATGTTTGCTTTATGTTCCCTGCCACCTTGTGAACTAGTTGATTATTTATAATAGTACGTGTGTGTGTGTGTGTGTGTGTGTAAACAGGGTTTTCATGTTGTTGGCTAATAATTTAACTTTTTCCTTTCTAATCTAAATGTCTTTACTCTTTTTCTTGCCTAATTGCTCTGGGTAGACCCTATTCAATGGTATAATGTTGAACAGAATGGGTGGGGCCAGATATCACCCTTTGTTTTAACAGTATGTTAAATATTCTTTCTCATCCAATCGACTATAAACTCTGCAGTGGCCTAGCTAACCACATGGTACACAGTTAACGTTTAATACAAACATTTTAAATGAAAAGAAGAACGTGAAAAATGCCCTGAAAAGGATGCAAATAGAAGTTTCAAGAGAAGTGGTTATCACTTAGTAGTAGAAATGAAAGAATATGGGCTGAATCTGAAGGATGAGTTGGGAGGTTGAGAAGGTAAGATACATTTTGGGCAGAGGGAAAAACATAAGCAAAAGCACTTAGGGAGGAAGGCATAGGGCATGAGCATGAATAATAGGTGAAACTGATTTTTTTTTATAGGACAGAAAAATTGTGTGCCTTTATTTTAAGGAATTTAGTTATTAAAATGGTAGGAATATAATACCGATTAGTCATCCCAAGAGATTTTCATAAGTAGTATCTTAGAACATTTATGGAATCACTGTATTCAATGATATTTTTCTAATGTGTTCACTGACCACCCACATGTAAGGACAAGGAAAATTTCCCATTGACTTCACAAAGTAATATTTTTGAAATGTGATGACTAATCAACAAATAATGATGGACTGTTGGGGAAAAAACATCAATTTAACCCAATTACAGCATAATTTAGGGACAGGCCAGGACATTTTCACTCTATGGGCCATGAATAGAACTTTGTTTAAGTCATTAAAAAGTTGACTCTATTCTATGGAATCTCATTAAACTTTAGTACCAGTTTTAGAAAAGAGAGTTTCTTTCTCTGCTAATCCTATAGCAAAGGAAAACTGCTAATCTCTGATGTGAAAATTCCCAAGTTTAACTGCTGGGATTGGACACCTGCCATTCATGTTCTCACACTTACTTGTTAAAGTCTGGCAGAAATTCAAGGAATTTGAAAAGCTCAGTGCCAGGCAAAGGCAGCAGTTTAGTTAAGACTCAGCTTGAGTATCCGTGAGGGGTTACTGCAAATAATTGCTTATGGAGAGATTTTGTCAGTGACTTGCACATTTTAAATGAAATCTAAAATATAATTAAACAAAAACACAGTGAAATTGTAAAAGTGTTGGCTGTCAAAAAACAAAACTTAAAAATCTTTCAAAATAATTCAATCAGTGCAAGTTGTTGCCTCAAAAAAGAATTCAGTTTCAGTGTGGACTGGAGCAGCTGCCCTTGGGCAAAGTACAATTAACTTCCAAATTAAGGTTTGTCCCTTCACGAAATTCATGGTTTTGCCTAGGACAAACATTAGTTTAGGGGGTCATATTTTCAAATAAGAGTCATTTTGTTGGGACTTGGTGAAGAGACAAAGATGAGTATCTTTCTCTAATTTATTCCTCTCATCTCTCTATAATGGCTTCCTGGTTTGATGACTAATTCGATTACTAATTCTAATCCATCATAAAGGGTTACAAAGCATCAGTACTTAAGAGCAACGCAGATAAATTCAACATTTCCATGAAAGCATAGATTCTTTAAAGATTTCTCTGAAGGACTCATGGAATTGTTTTTAATTGAAATGTATAAATTACCCCCACCCCCCACTTTGAAGAGTCTCACTTTGTCATCCTCAGTAGAATGTCATGGTGTCACAGCTCACAGCAACCTCAACCTCTTGGGCTCAAGTGATCCTTTTACCTCAGCCTCCCGAGAAGCTGGGATTATAGGCACCTACTACAACTGTAGGCTATTTTAGAGACAGGGGTCTCACTCTTGCTCAGATTGATCTTGAACTCCTGAGCTCAAGCAGTCCACCCACCGTGGCCTCCCAGAGTGCTGGGATATAGGCCTGAGCCACTGCACCCAGCCCTTGAGAGATATAAATTAATGGAAGCACTACATTTCAGGTGGAGTAATAGAAAGTCTCTTTCTCCTTTATGAAACAAACTTTTCAGGTTCAGTGCTTCCGAGAACTTACAAGGGAAGCATGTCAGATCCAGCTGTGGTCATTACTTAACACAGAAGGTCATGGTTCCTACCTATGCAGACATAGTCAGGAGCCCCTCCCCCCCTAGGCCTACTTTCAGGCACGAGGCCCCATGTATTCCTTCCTTTTCCCACTAGTATTTATTGAGTACCTACTGTGCAACCTTGGCTGTGCTAGATGCTGGGGATAGAATGCAATAAAACAGCATTTCTGTTCTCAAGCTGCTTCTAGGGCAGTGGATAAGAAGAATCACGTGATGTGGATCACATGTCCCCATCTCCACAGCCTCCTTCATCTCTTCTCAAGTTTTTGGCTTTTACTGGTACATCCTTCCTCTCACCTAACAATGACACCTCCCCACTCCTCACACTTACGATCTTACCCAGGTCTAGCTAAATGATCAACTTCTTTCACAAATCCCAGCCTACAAACACAGGCTTTTCTGGAACCAAGCCTGTGTTTCTCTCCCATCCCTGAACGTGACTAAAGAAGGTTGTGCAGAGACCTTAGGGTTGGGGCATAGTAAGTGTCTGATGCCATCACTCATCCCAAGCACTACGGGAAAATAACAAAACTGATATACTTTAAAAAATAAAGAAAAAGAAGAGCAACCCACAGACTCTCAGCTGTTTTTAGCTGGATCCAAATGAAGAATTCACTCAAGGATGTGACAGCATAATGAAGTGAGAGGCATTAATTATACTCCCTGAAGGAGCCACCCCCAGCCCTGTACCTCAAATGTTTATTACCTGGAGTGAGTCACTGAGACAGGACCCACACTAGGCAAAAGCACATAGGCTTACAGTGATCTCTGCTCTAGAATTCAGTTTTCCCATGTGATTTGGTAGTTACCTAATCCCTAAGTAAAGAAATAAACATTCTCATGAGGTACAATGATTTCACTATAAAAACAAATCTGGCTTTAATAAGACTACCACACAGAATAAAATAAACCAAATATAAAAGAGTATATCTGATCCCATTTATATAAACTTTGAGGATGAAACTAATCTATAATGTCAGAAAGCTGATCATTGTTACCTGAGGCTACAGAGAGAGAACTGGCTATAAAAAAGAACTGGATAGTCATGGGGGGAACAGCAGCTTTCCAGATTTTGATTATGACAGTGCAGATATTTGTCATATAATAATAACAGGTGTAGACATTTGTCAAAACTCATCTTAAAAATAGGTGTATTTTATTGCCTGTTTATTATTCCTCAATAAAAATTAACTGAAAGGTTAAATAAAAAGGAACCCAAAGACATCAGGTTTTGTGCTAAGACTTCCAGAGTCAAGACATAGGAATTGCATGAGAATTAAAGAACTGGAAGCAACTGATTAAACCTGGAAACAGGAGGACTCACTTCCTCACTTCTTCAGGAAGCACTGCTGACTGACTCATTTTGGAAAGTCAATTTTAGTGAGTAATTCCCATATTCATGTTTCACTTTGTAGTTTTGTATGTTCAGGAACCATAGGAAAATCATTTAGCAGGTGTAGTCTGCTTTTGACCATGACCCAGCTCTAGTCTCAGCACCCCCTTTCCCACTCTGTCCCCTTCCAGAAAACCATTCTACCATCTCAAAGGCCTCCTTCTGAAATAAAGGAATAGGAAGTTCCCACAAATTGCATTTTTCTCCTTTACTTCTCTCCTTATTCCCCTACCTAAAGTTACTGCCAATATCACTAACAGCTAACACTTGCCAAATGTGTAACATCTCTCAGGCAGTCTGCTCAGTGGAATAGTTTATTTATCTTCAAAATACCCTAACCCTAACCCTTCAAAATATCCTTCTGAGGTCTGTATATTTGTTATTCTTTTTACAGATGAAGAAACTAGTCCCACAGAGGTTAGGCAACTTTCCTAACTTCTAAAAGTTAATAAATCATGCACTCTTGATTCAAGTCTAAATCATGAAAGAGCCTGTATCCATAACTGGTATGTTTTGGTACATAATCCTATTCTACAAAAGCTTGGCCTTGCATTAAGTGGTAGCTAAACCAAAGGAAGGATTCATGCTAATGTGTTAATGATTCACTGGGTTACTACACTAAGACCACACATTTAAAATACCACCCCAGCCTTCTTACTATAGAGGACTGAAAGGTTCTGTGGGAAAAGGGTATATTCATGATACCTTTTCACTACAAAGATAAGGCAATAAAAAGTTCCCTTGAATAATTAAATATATTCTAGGTAATTGGTTAGAAAAAAAAAAAACTAAAAGAACCATTGGAAGAAATTAATCCATTAAGACTGTAATGCCATGAAGGATATCTGTAACAGTATGATCAAAATATTTCTGAATGTATATGAAT
>CAUYON010192282.1:0-26887 GCA_963573935.1 Arctocebus calabarensis
TGTCTTTGTATAGTGATCAAGAGAATGCCATGAAGGCTATCTGTGACAGTGCGATCAAAACATTTCTGAATGTATATGAATCGTGCCCTATGATTGCACCAATGTACAGGATTATGATTCAATAAAATTATAAAAAAAAAAGATTTTGGATCTGAATGTTATAGTTAATTGAATGTCAAAAGGCCTGTGTTTTGTCAAATTACTAAATTAGCTATAAAACTATGTTACCATTATGGGTCTCAGTATTTTCCTTCTAGAAAATTATAGTTTGGAATTACATGACTATTGCTTGAAATTCATAAGCTAATTTACGCCAAGGTATTAATGACCAACAGTGGCATAATTCCTTAGTTATCCTGGTACAATGGAATTCTGAAAACCTTACCCCCCAAAGGTTCTGTAGTGGTATCATTTGAGACACCATTGACAGTGCAGATATCATCTCTGTTTTCTTGAAAATGTACCAAGTAGTCTATGGTTGCAAGTGAGGTAGACACAAAAATGGCCAGAAGTTTGTTTTTGTTAAGGATAGATACTTGCTATGATTTCTGAATTTTGAAATAGAAGAATATTGAGCAGACAGGGGTAATCAGACCTGTTTTACATGCTGAGATTGGGAGGAAGAAATTGTGGTTTTGAGTATAAATACTCCAAAAGATTTTGAGGCAGAGAAACTTGCATGTAGGAGCCAATGATTTTTGTTTGTTTGTTTATTTTTATTTATTTATTTATTTATTTATTTATTTATTTAGAGACAGAGCCTTAAGCTGTCACCCTGGATAGAGTGCTGTGGCATCGCAGCTCACAGCAACCTCCAATTCATGGGCTCAAGCGAGTCTCCTGCCTCTGCCTCCCAAGTAGCTGGGACTATAGGAGCCAGCCAGAATGCCCGCCATTTTTTGGTTGCAGCCATCATTGTTGTTTGGCGGGCCCGGGCTGGATTCGAACCTGCCAGCTTAGGTGTATGTGGCTGGTGCTTTAGCCCATTGAGCCACAGGCGCCGAGCTGCGCCAACCATTTTGAATATGCTGTCTTAACATTAATCCACATTCTCCTTCTTATTGCTCCACAGCCCCACAGGCCCCATCTCACTGAAAAGGTATTTTTTAAAAAAATACATGAACAATCATGCTTAGCTATAATGCCTGATATAAATAGCTCTGTTTTCAGTCCATTTCTCTCTCTCCAGATTTCTTACCTCCTGAGGGTAGGAATAATTTTCTCTTATTTTGCACACACTATAAATCTTGCATGTCTGGTAGGACTCTTTACTCAAATAACTACTATTTCTAAATGAGAGGCATATTTCTTGATGTGTTATTCAGACCATTAAATTTACATCGTCGTTCAATAGACAGTGACTACCATACTGTTCCCGATACTCTGTAGATGTCATAGCTAGTAAATAAAGCAAATTCTGTGTCCTCATGGAGTCTGCATTCCAGCAGGGACAGGCGTACAATTAACTAAAAAAATAAGCCCCACACATGTCAAGTAATGAAAGTATACTCTGGAGAAGACTAGAGTGCAAAAGACCAGAGGTGTCCAGAGGTGAGTGCTTCTCCAATGAGGAGGCCAGATAAATCCACTCTGAACATTCAATTAGATTTGAAGGAAGTGAACAGAAATGTCACTTGGAACCTGGGCCAAGAAAGTTCCTGACAGATATGACTTGTTTCCAACTGTTAATTCTCTTCTTCTCTGTGCCGATAGGACTTTTCCTGTTTGGACTCTCCCTTCTCATTACTTGTTTTGCAACCTCCCCTCCTCTGTCTAAGAACCCTTCTTGGTATTTACAATTGATCTACAGTATTTGCAGATTTTACTTTTGTGAATTCGCCTACTGGCTAAAATTATTTGTGATCCCCGAATCAATGCTTATGGGCATTTTCATGGTCATCAGAAGCCATGTGCAATGCAGAATGAAAAACCATTTTTTGAGTCACACTACGTAGACGTGTCCAGCAGAGGGGTTTCAGCTTTTATACTATAAACAAAGGTCATTTTGTCACCTGTTTCCTATGACATTTTTCATTTTTTTGTGCCTTTTTAAGTTTCCTTCCTTCCTTCCTTCCTTCCTTCCTTCCTTCCTTCCTTCCTTCCTTCTTTCCTTTTTGTTTGTGACTTAGCTGTTTAAAATAGCTCCCAAGCATAGTGGTAAATTGCCGTCTAGTGCTCCTAAGCATGCAAGCAAGGGGATATGATGTGTCTTATGAAGAAAATATGTGCACCAGGTAAGCTACATTCAGGCATGAGTTATAGTGCTGTCGACTGTGACCTCTGTATCAAAGAATCAATGAAATATGTTAAGTAAGGTATCTTTAAACAGAAACACATAAAACAAGGTTATGTATTGATTAATTGATAAAAATGTTGCAACCAGAGGCTGGCAGGAACCTAAACCTGTTTTTAATTCTAGGAGTAATGGGTCAATATTTTTGCTAATACAGTGTTCCTGGGGACTTTACACAATGGCAAGTCATGCAAATCAACCATATCTTCTGAGTCTTATCTCTAAAGTTATTTGTTTCAAGGTACCTCATCTTTTGGTGCATGATTATTCTGATTAATGTTGCACTTTACTTGCTTTTGAACTTTTCTCTAATTGTTTTACATATCTCTTTCGTCCATTACCTTGGATAGCTCTCAATTATTAAACATTTACTATGTGCATAAATTGGGTGTTGAGATTTTCATTGTAATTACTATGAAAATTAACATTTGGAAGAAGCCTATTTTGAAGATTCAAACTCCAGGGCCCTCAGACATTAGGTGGTTTGTCTGAGGTCAAAGAGCAGATAAAACTGAGGAGCCTACATTTACTCCCATTTTCTTCTGACTCTGAAGCTTTTATGTCTTTCACAGTTCTGGGTGCCTGGTAGAAATTCCGTGAGCTAAACCTAGTGTTATACAAAGAAGACAGAAGGAGGGAGGGGAAATCAAGGACAATTCATGCTTTGTGTTGGATGGTAAGAAAGCTATTTTTCTCTTTGGAAAAAAGAGATGAAAGTTCTGATATTCAAATGCTCACCCACCAGGCACCCTTCAGAATTCCCATCCATCAGCTGGCAAATGGACACATTTTAATGAGCAGAGTCACAACCAAGCAAGTTCTGGCAACAAAATATGCCTCCACTAATGATATTCAATTGTTCTAAGAAGACAAAATGGTCTGAAGTGTAATGAGATGCCAAACACATAAACGCACAAAACAGGCTGCTCATATTTAAATCCTTATGTTTCTTGAAGTGAAAACTCATTTTAAGAAGATTATGGTGCATATATTATAAAATGGGATGATATCCTACATTCATGCCCCACTGGGGCCTTGACTGTATTAAAAAAATGAAAACAAAACCAACAACAACATTTTGTTCCCGCACAAATACTTTGCTAATAGGACATGTGACGTGGCAGTCATTTGTTTGGGTTATTTTTGTCACAGTCTTTCTAGATGCGTTCACCCTTTCAATATGCAGTGTGTTCAGGGAATTTTTTGGCTGGGCTTCCACGGATGAAGTTTTCAGCCAAGCATAAAGGGTGGGAATACTCCAGAAATAATGACAAAGGTCCGGGGCCTTGGAGTAAAATTGTAATTGATGAGGTGGGGTGAGAGAGGAAGGAGAGGAAATTTGGGGTCCAGTGATACCTTCCTTTTGCCTTCTGTTTGGAACAGAGTAGCATCCACTGAGGCGTTAGCCAAATTTTTATTCTTGACCAAATTCTATTCAATGTGTTTATCAATCACAAAGATCCGTGATTCCAAACATTTATTGTAAATAAAAGCCTTTGTTGTGGTGAAATTCCTCTAAGAAATGTAAACAAATAAAACATACAGAGCTGAAATAGTACAGCTAAAGTGAGCAAGGAGTTTTCTGAAAAGTGTAGATCCCATTTTTCACTCTTCCTATTTTCTTGGCCCCTTGAGGAGGTTTCTGGAAATCTCTATGATCCCAACGAATGGTAAAGATCACTGATTTAGATGAAGTGAGATGTTCAAATTTCCAGGAAATAAGGACTTATTGGGAAAGGAAAGGACATAAACCATAAGGAAATGACAACTGCCTACCTCTTTCTTGGAAAGAGAGTAAGGTGAGGACAGGGAGCTACCCAGGAATTGATAAGCGTAGGGAACACCCACCACTCCTGGGGCTAGTGGAAGGGAGGAAAATGGTACTTTGAGAGTCCAAAAATACTGAGCAAAGGCCACATGTTCAGTGCTGAAATGAGGAAAACAGGCTTCATAGCTCAAAGCAGGAATGCAGACACTTCCTAGATGCCATGAGAGATTGGAGTAGAGCAAGATGTGTTGTTTCTTTCGTAGTCCTGTTTCCACCAGTGCCTCCTACTGGTTAAAGTTACCAGGAAGCCTGTTGGTAGGACAGACTCCCCACCCTGGTATTACTGAACAGAGTTGAGAAGGGCGGGTATGAGGTTAAGAGGTGGTGGGTCAGTAACTGAGACAGCTCAGTAATTAGGCTCTTAGGTATCCAAGCATCCTTTTCTGCTCATGTACACTTCCTGCACCACAACAATGATAACTTTATGCTGTGCTTAATAAAACCCAATTCTCTTTATTATATTGGAAGATGCTCACACTCTCTTTGGGAAAAACCCTAAAGGAAGGATAGCAAGCTCCATCAATCAATCTCTGCTCTGTCCCTGAGTGATATTAATTTCTTTTCATTTCAGTTATAAGCCCATCTGGATATTATGTCACTTAGAGATCAAATTTAAAGTGAGACTATTATCCATACTTCATATAAAATGATAGGGACAAAGAAGAAGATAAAATTGAGTATGTGCTTGTGTGTGTTCCATGTGTGGGTAAGTAACAAATACGGAAGAAAAAAAGTGTATTCCTCTTGACGTTATTTCCATATCTGTGGCAAGGCTGTAGTTGACACTGAGAACTTCTGCTGAGGGCAAAGGGACTCCAGGTTCCCTTTGCCCTCAGCCAGTATACCAGTTTGTTGGAGTACTTTAAATTTGGGGTGTGATTCAAATGCTTATTTATTCAGTGGCTCAGTCCTGAGTGATTGTACCTACATCAGGTTGCTTTAGTCTTTCGTGACATTTTCCTTTTTACTTGATTGTGAATTTCTTATTTTTCCCAGGGAATCCTCCAGGTTTCAGGCATAGTCCCCACTCTGCATGTAGGGGAGGCAGTACATGGCAGTGAATGTCATGAAATTAGTCCATTGCTACACTTTTACATTCAAATGTGTTGTTTAGTTGAAACCTCTGCAGTGTGTTATACCATGGTGGTGAATAAGGCATTTTGATAATCTGCAGGTGGTGGTACTGGCATAAAATCTTTGGATAAGGAAAAAAAATATTATCGGAATACATTTATGTCTATTGAGGGCATATCATTGATTCCAATGTTAAAGAAAGGATCTAATATCATCAAACTGCCATCAGGTGTCTAAGATGGTCCCTTTGAGAAATGATGACCCTTCAGCACCTGTGGAAGTTTAGGCAACAATAGTAGGTCTTTGTAGTGAGGTGAGAGTTCATATTATTGTCTTTTTTTTTTTAATAATTTTATTGAATCATAATTATGTACATTGGTGCAATCACAGGGCACGATTCATAACTTCCATTCCCATTGCTATGGGTATTTGAACTTGAGTCAATTACATAAACACCAGAAGCTGATTAGCATCCACAGAAACGGTCATCTTGGCTACTGAATATCTGAGAACTTCCTCTGTTCTGAGTATCTTTTGAAATCAATAACTTAGAATAAATATATACTTTCTTGCCATGCCCATCATGAGAGGATCATCTCATGATTTTCATCCTGAATTTCTTATAATTAATCTTTAAATCTTTTTTCTTTCTAAATACCTGGCTCTTAAGCCAAATGGTTATCTATAACTTGTGAGTCAGCATAGATTCATACCTCTGACTATATTTCTATCCATGTGAAGTGTATATATATTCAAAGTTAGGTCCAAGGGAAGCTATAGGCACATTCTTCTGTCTCAATGTCCTTCTGCCTTTTTAGGATATTCCTGATTAGGATTGACTGTCCACTTAACAACTAGTGACAGCATATCATATAGAACTATTTGCAGGCTATATCTGAGTTCTTTTTTCATTTGTTTCCTTTCTTTCTTTCTTTCTCTTTCTTTCTTTCTTTCTTTCTTTCTTTCTTTCTTTCTTTCTTTCTTTCTTTCTTTCTTTCTTTCCTCCCTCCCTCCCTCCCTCCCTCCCTCCCTCCCTTCCTTTCCTTCCTCCCTCCCTCCCTCCCTCCCTTCCTTCCTTCCTTCCTTCCTTCCTTCCTTCCTTCCTTCCTTCCTTCCTTCCTTCCTTCCTTCCTTTCTTTCTTTCCTTCTTTCCTTCCTTCCTTCCTTCCTTCTTCTTCCTTTCCTTTCCTTTCCTTTTTTCTTTCTTTCTTTCTCTCTCTCTCTCTCTCTCTCTCTCTCTCTCTCTCTCTGTCTCTCTCTCTCTTTCTTTCTTTCCAGTCTTACTCTGTTGCCCTGGCTAGAGTGCCATAGTGAGAACCTAGCCCACAGCAACCGCAAACTCCTGGGTCCAAGCAATTCTCCCACCTCAGTCTCCCTAGTAGCCGAGGTTGTAGGTGCTTGCCAAAGTGCCCAGCTAATTTTTCCATTTTTAGTAGAGACTGAGTCTTATTCTTGCTCAGGCTGGTCTGAAACCCCAAGCTAAAGGGATTCTCACCCCTCATCCTCTGAGTTCTGGAGTTACAGGCATGACATAGCACAAGTGGCCTTTTTTTTCTTTGTAAATTGATCTCTGGGATCATGCCACAGAATCACAGGAGTTAGTTAGAGTGGCAGGTGATAGCCTATCTGTGGAAATACCAGGGGGTTCTGCTCAAGCACTTTATTTCTGTCTTTAGACGCTTCTATAATCTCTTCTAGCATATACACTTTCACCTGAGGGTGGAGTGCTGCTCTACATTCCCAAATCGATGAGAAAACACCCAGCTCATAATATAATTCAATTTGTTAAGTTAGTTTTTGTCTTTTGACAGGCTATTAAATCTCTACTAGAATTATAGTATTAACTTGGTAACTTTTTTTTCCCCATAGAGCATAATACTATCTTCAGAAAAGTACATTACTTTCCTCCAAAAATCCTAAGGAACTTCACTATGATTTTTCTATTGGTGAAATCCAGAAGCTCCAAATAGCATTTCTGTTTGTGATAGTTATTTGTGTTTCACTGGAAAGACTGAATACTAAAGCCTAATGGCAGAGCAGCATCTACTGTAACCAGGATCAGCCTCAGAACCTATTCACAACTAACGTCTTTTAGCTAATCCATAAATACGTTGGAGTAGCACCATCAAAAAAGGCATCTGTTGCCTGCAATATCCAAAGAAGCCAAACATACATTGTGCCTATTTGTTAGTAGTAGGATATACAAGGGGAAACTTTAGACTCCTACAAAGGTCACCAGTGTTTCAGGCTTATATATTTTAATGAGGTTTATATCCCAAATCTCTGGCACACTTGAATGCTGCTAAGGCATCTATGGTTACTTGCTACCCATCAAGTCTAAACAGCATGATGTCATCAAGGTGGCGGACCAGCATGATGTTCTGTGGGGTTAGAATATGTTCAAGGTCCTTACAGACCAGGTTATGACAGGGATCAGGAAAGCTTCCATAGCTCTGGAACAAGTCAGTTGTAGAGTATTGCTATCCTATGAGGAGAAAACTTCCTGTTTCACATCATCTGTAGAAATTGTTATATAGAGGCAAAACGACTGCAGGCCAGGTGCCAAGGGATTTTGCTTAGTTCAAGAACATCAGATGCAAACTGAGGCACCACCTGATTAAGTCATTTCTCAAGATCTCATCATCTTCTGCATAGTAAAAAAGGCTAGTTAAATGATGGCAGGAGAGAATTCACAAGTTCAGCAAACATCAAGTCTCTTGGTACCAAACATTATATCAATCATAGTCCACTCAAGATCGTTAAAGAATCATAGTCACTTCCAACAGATGCTGCCAGGGGCAGTGCCTGTGGCTCAAGGAGTAGGGCGCCAGCCCATATACTGGGGGTGGCAGGTTCAAGCCTGGCCCCAGCCAGAAACTGCAAAAAAAAAAAAAAATGCTGCCAGAGCAAAGAGGAATCAAGGTAGAAGAATTTTTCTCCCCCTTCTCTTCTGAACTCTAATTAATGCCTCTGTTGGGAAAAAGTAATAGAAAACTGGTTAGCAAAGGCAATTGGAAACTTTAATCATAGACATCTATCCTTAGCATTCTAGAGAAGTGAGGAGCAGCCATGCACAGCTAGGCAAATGACAGACACAGTTAATTTTTTTTTTAATTTCACATTAATGTGAGAGTTGCAAATGTTTAGATTACATTGTTTTCAATTCTAAGGTAAAATCAAATTGTAGTTGAGCTCCTTAGCTAGGGAGGAACAATTGTGCATATTGAGATCCCTCCAGTCACTCTCCCTCTTCTCCCTCCCCTGTCCTTCTTCTCCCCACCCCCTGGCTAGACTACACTTGTTTTTTTTTTCTTTCATGTGGACATGTAGTTATTTACATATTGGTTTCATATTAGTGTTTAGTACATTGGATACTTTTTCCGCCTTTCTTGAGGTACTTTACCAAGAAGAATGTGTTTCAACTTCATCTACATAAATACAAAATATGTAAAGTCTCCCTCTTTTCTTATGGCTGAAAAGTACTCCATGCTGTGTGTGTGTGCACTACAGATTATTAATCCATTCATGGGTTGATGGGCACTTGGGTTGCTTCCATGTCTTGGCAATTGAGACACAGTTACTCTTTTCATGATAATTTGGTATTTGGAACAGATTTTATTTTTATTAGGGAGTTATCTGACGTATAAGTATTGTTACTTCTTGTAGTAACATGCCACACACAGAGAAAGAGGATAGTAAAGACTATGGGGCAAAGTCTTTATGTATATATGCAAATTCTGGGAACTTTGCATTTTTCCTCAAACCCAGGAGGTGAAAGCCATGCCAAAGTGAAATAAAGTGGTTTTACAAATATGTAGTGACATGAGGTGTTTAAGATGAGAAGCATGCAAGTGAGACTTGGAGTGCAGGCTGTGGTTATGTGAGAAGTCCAGGATTGGCATCAGTTCATTTGAAAGACAGTGGTGTTTAGGTGATCTCCTACCCACTAGCAACCACTGGGCGTATTCAGATAAACACTATATATGTGAAGTAGGACAGCTATCACATGAGGCACATTAGAACTTTCCTAGCTTATCCACTTGTGAGCTTCATACTTTAAAAGCAAGATTTACAAGTATAGTTCAGAGAGTCATAAGAATGGTAAAAAGTGTAGAAATCATCTAAAATCTACAAATAAAAATCTGCAAAAATAAAAAGTATTTGTTGAAGACAGACTGGGGTTCATATATTTTTATCCATGTATTTGGCCTTTTTACTGCACTTCATTCTCTCCTTTTATGGGTCCATCTTCAATGATTTTTCTTCTTCAGAGCTCTCTTTAATATTTCTTGTTGTGCAGGAATTAACAATTCTCTCAGTTTTTGTTTGATATTAGACATCTCATGTTTTTACTTTTTTAAAGGACATTTTTATTAGGTTTATAATTTTATGTTAGCAACTGTTTTCTTTGGCACTTCAAGGATATCATTATGGATATCATTATCTGGCTTCTGTATCGTTAAGAAGTCAGTGTTCACTCAAGTTTCTCATTCAAAGGTAATGTCTTTTTTCCTTTGGGTTATGTTTATATTTTCATTTTTGGTTTTTTATTTTCAGAATTTTTCCTGTGACAAATATAGGTGTATTTTATTTTTAGTTTTCTTGTTTTATAGAACTTTTGAATCTATGCTTCAAGATTTTTCTAATTCTTGGAAAATCCTTGGAAATTAGCCTTTTATATTTCTTTTACCTGATTCTCTCATTTCTCTTTATGGTTTATAATAACTCATATATTACATATTTTTATCATGTCAAATTTCTCTCTTTCTTTGATATTTTTCATTAATCTAGCTCTTTGCTTTAATTATTTTCTTCTAATATGTCTTTCACTTCATTTCACTCTCAGCAACAGTGATCCAATGGCTCTTAACCTCAACTATTGAGTTCTTACTTTCAGGTAATATAATGGCCAGTTCTAGAATGTCCATTTGAGTTTTTATTATAGTTTCTATTTCTATTGGGAAATGTTCCATCCTGTCATCATATTTTTTTCTAAACATTTTAATTACAGCTTTTTAAATGTCCATGTCTGATAATTCTAATAACTAGAACAACTGTGGGTCTATTAATATTGTCTATTTTTCTCTTGGTCCAGTTTCTTGAAATGCATGGTAATTTTTGATTGATGATGGGCTTTTTTATTTTTTAAAAAAATGTATGGAGGTTCTGGGCAATGTTATCTTCCTCCAGAGATGAAGAGCCTTATTCTTTGGCAGGTAGTAAGAATGAGGCGGACACATTACCTCAATTCAGTCATTGATTGAGCTGACTCAACACTGGATTTCAGATTTTGTAAGTCTTAATACATCCCTCAGTTGCCTCCCACTTTTAGTTGTGTTTATTTTAGGATTTGCCACTGAGAATCTGGGGTAATCATCAGGGAATCTCTTCCTGGGAAGGTTCTGAACTCCAGTTTTTCTCTATAAAACCAAGAGACTGCTGAGTGGTCTGTTAATTTTTGTAGCTATTTTCTGCTTATTTATTTTCAAGAATAGAATGTCAATCTCACTTTCTCTATCTTGCTCTTTTCATAGAGCCTCGCTCTGTAAGCTCAGCTGCCTTGATGGACCCATAATCAATTTTGGTCTCTGTGAGGTTTCTGAAAGCTTTTCTGGCTTTTGTCGCTTTTAGAAAAATAATGGCTAGATCTTCAGCTCTCACCTATCACTCCTTCAAGTCTAGTGAATTTTCTGAACTCTCTTTTTAACTAAAAATTTGGTCCCTCCTGTCTTGGATGCCTCAGAAGTTCTCTAATGTATTTGAAGATAAATACTTCCCTGTGATTTCACATCTTTTGGTCTCCTTGTTCCAACTTCAAGCATATTGAATTTTTCAAGGTTTTCAATGTCAGGTTGTTTCGCCCTATTTACTTTTTAAAACAACTATCCCCAATATAAAAGTATTATATATAATATATATCACATTGCATATATCATATTATAGACATCTATCCTATGAAATATACATATATTTTACGTACGACATGTATCATATACAAGGTGTGTGTGTGCATATAATATTATCATTTGGATTAGTTTTCCCTGTTATTTAAATTCTTCATCCCAAATTATTTTCCATATGGCATGTTGTATAGCAAAGCTTCTTAAGGCTAATTTGCTTATATTTAAATGTTAATTAGGTGGATAGAAATTTTAAGTTTAAAAGTTATTCCCTTACTGGTTCTTGGTAGGAAGAGGTTGGCATAGACAAATATTGCTGTGGAATGAATTATAAACCAAATTTAAAAGATAAAATTTCTTAAAGAAAGCAGAGAAAATTATTTCTAACATAGGATAAGCAAAAATTCATTAAGACATCAAAATCACAAAATTAGACAATAATAATTTGATAAAATAAATTTCATTTATCTATCTATGGATCTCTACCACCTACTAATCAAAATTTTACTTTTTTAAAGACAGATTTAAGTGTATGAAGAAGCAAAGCAGCAGGCTAAGAAATTCATGAGTTTTATATTAAACACTCTATCTAGAATATAGAAAGAACTCAAAAAATCCAAGAAGACAAATAACCCAATTAAAGATGTGCATAGAATTTGAAAATCCATTTCAAAAAGAAGATATGGATGTCAGATAAGCAAATAAAATGATACTTATCATCCTCAGTCATCAGGGAAATTAAAATTTACACCACAGTGAAATAGCACTACAAACCCATTAGAATGGCTAATATTTAAAAAAGTTTTCTTCAAGTTTTGGTGAAGGTTAGGAGTGACCGTAACTCTTGTACATTGGTGTGAAAAATATGAAATGGTATCCACCATTCTGGGCAATAATTCAGAATTTTTTAAAATAACGCTGTACATTTATCTTATGACTTAATAATTTTATTCCTTGGTATATTCCTAAGAGAAATGAAAATATATTCTATTCAAAATCTTGTGCATGAATGTTCATAGCAGCTTTACTCATAAGACTTCATTAATAGGTAAATGGATAAAAAAATTACAGTGCATTCATTCAATCAACTTCTACTTTGTAACAAAAGGAACTGGCTCATAATAAATACAACGATATTTATAAATCCCAAAAGTATGGTGCAGAACAAAAGAAACCAGTCACAAAACAGTGTGTATTGTATGCTTCCATTTATAAAACCTAAGAAAGATAGATCTAAACTTTAGTGATAGAAAGCAGATCAGTGGTTGCCTGGGGCTAAAGATAGAAGATAAGGATTGACTGGGAATTGGCACAAGAAAACTCTTAGGGTTACAAAATTGTTTATATCTTTGTCATGGTAGTTGCATGGATCCATACATTTTTCAAATCTCAGTGTGATCCATATGCTTACAATTTATATTACGTAATTTTACCTTAATAGAGTTGATTTAAGTATTAATGAAGTCTTTCAACATGCTCAATCCTAATTTATAATTTTTTCTGAAGTAACTAGATAAGTGTATAATGATATATGTGAAACTTTGTTTTTATGATGGTTTGACTTGAAAATAGTATACATGATTAACAATAATGTATAATTTCAATAAATTTATCATATCCATAAAATGCAGTCATTAAAAATGATGATGTAGATGTATACTAACTGATATGCAAACATCTTGGGAACAGTTTTACATTTATTATTTAACTTCAGTTTTCCAACAATAGCATTCGTTTGCAAGTATGGTTTGGAACAGACATGAGAGCTATAACTTAGACTGAGAAAATGACTTGTCCAAGTGCATATGGTCCTGATTGAATGAAGAGAACTCTTTAGAAAGGGTATATATGCTTCCTTCTGTACCATGCTGTCTCTCCTGCTATGCCCATCAGATACATTTGTCATGTTCCAATCTGATTTATTTACTTACAAGTGCTGACAGGGAGCATTCAGATCTTGTCCATGGTGGGTGAAAGTCCTAGTAGATTCTCTTTCTCATTGTGGAAGCACAATCTGCAATAGAAGCCACATAAGAAATAAAGAAATCCAAAGTAAATAACATGCATGGATGGTGCCACAACTGACATGTATTGAATCATTCTAATTGAAACAAAATGAGTCTTTCCTCTTTGGTTCAACATCATTGCTCTTTAGGGAATTTAGGGACCAGTGACTGTTCTTTAGAGGACTCAATTAGATCTGACCGTTGGCAATGTTTATCAAAAGGTCAACTTTACCCCCATCTCATCCTCCCACTGATCCAGTGCCTCTGTGCTTCTTTGGGACTTGTTGAAGTGTGTGTTTGTGTGTTTGTGTGTGTGTATGTGTGAACAGATCAGGGTGTCGGGACTGACAACACACACAACACCCCCATTTACTCACCACTGCAGGGAAGC
This sequence comes from Arctocebus calabarensis, assembly GCA_963573935.1. Classification (NCBI taxonomy): domain Eukaryota; kingdom Metazoa; phylum Chordata; class Mammalia; order Primates; family Lorisidae; genus Arctocebus; species Arctocebus calabarensis. The sequence continues at coordinate 13,493 of CAUYON010192282.1, forward strand.
TCTACTGAAACTCTGAGCCTACTTCATATCTTAATGGGATATAGATTCACAAACTACACCTGAAAATCTTGGGGCCAGAAAGGTTCCTGAGTTTTTAGATTTTATAAAGATAATGCAGTATAGACAATGATGATATGTATTTGGAGCATAAACTCATAAACAAACAGTAGTACTCTGGATGAGACCTCTGAATATTCATGTAATACATGTAAGTTGTCTAATGTTAGTTCAAGCCCTGTTTCACTGTCAAGTGAGTACAATGAAGTTTTCAGTAGTTCTTGCATACTGTGCATAAGAATTGTAGGCCATGTCTAGCTTTCTAGGAAAAAACTCTTGGCGTACTTTTAGCCTGCAAACTGTAGTTTCTTCAATGTTCTTATCCAGATCTTACTGTCCTTTTATTCATTTTCCAGTTTCAGACACCTGCTTTAACACCTTCTCTTGAATTTCTATTTGTAGGTGTGGATGTGGGTGTGGCATGCACAAACACAACTTTGTTGAAGTGTAATTTAAATACTTTAAAAATTCACCTATTTTAAGATTACAGCTTGATGGATTTTGGTAAATGTGTACAGTCATGAAACCATTGTCACTTTCAAGGTTTAGAAAACTTCCATCATCCCCAGACTCTCTCTCCTGTAAAACGGCAGTCAATCCCCACTCCTTCCTCAGCTGCTGGCCAGGTAAGCACTGATTTCATGTCTTGTGTCTGGCTTCTTTGAATCAGCTTAGTTTTTGGAGATGCATCCACATCGTTCTGTGGGTCAATACTTGGTTCTTTTTTATTGTTAGTGGTATTTCCAAATGTGCAACTAGTGAGTAATCAAGAAAATGTGGTACTTGTCAACAATGAAGTACTATTTAGTAATAAAAAGGTCTTGTGTTTTTAACCTGTTATCCAGCCTCTGAATCCCTGCTCAATATTGGCTGCATCCTTAGGTTATGTGTCACTGCATTTGCATTCTGTGACTTAGGCCAGGCAGGAGCTCTCTAGCCCCTGTGCCTGCAGTTCCCTAGGGCTAGAAGTTAGGCAACTAGGCTTAGATAGGGCCGTGCACTAGAGGACCTTGCACACCTACCTGGCTTTCCCTCCATCAGCAGGTCACAGCTGTGACCCTTCATGCTGCACTCCCAACTTCATAGTCATTCAAGAAAGACTTGCTGATGATTTATCAAGTGGCCACTATGAGTATGCATCTGAAAAAAATCTTTGCTTCCTGCGTGGAATTCAGAGACTCAGAGGGGTGCCCATTGCCTGAGAATGCAGGAGATAAAGATGAATCAGAAGTCCAGAGGAAACCTCTTCTAAATTCGCCAACTGGAAGCCCTTATTCTATTGTATTTGCTTCCCAAATCAGCTTACTGTGTCCCGGAAAAGAGGCCATAAAGAGATTGTCTACAGTATCGCCTTCTCACTTAAGATGTTTGCTGGGGCAATGACAGAAATAAAAATGCCAGAAAAGAAGTGGAGGGAGTCAGGATGGAGAATCAGTGCTCTGTAGGAGGGGCTGATGAACTTGCTTACCTCCAGACCCACCTGCATCATCCTGTTGACAATGACAAGTGTCATTCCTGTTCAGGACCAGCCTAGGCCAAGTGAAAGAATGCCATGTCCACAGAGGGGGCCATTCACTATTGAATGAAAATGTCTTCCCAGTGAGGCAGTACCTTAGAAAATTGCCCTCAGAATTCTATAATAACTCTGATACTAGGTACAATTATCTTTTATACTTCATGGCTAGAGGCAGAGCTGGGGTAGAGCAAGGTACAGAAAAGGAAGAAGATAGGGTGGCTACTATTTTGAAACTGCAGCAACTTTATGTTTAATATCATTTGGTATTTGCATTTGAAATTTAGATGCTGCCTCATTCTTTTTCTTTGGGAAAATATTTCATCTTTCTGCTTCTAATTCTACAAATCAGCAAAATGAAAATAATAATAGTAATGATTATCATCTCATAGAATTTTTGTGGAGATTGGGTAAATTTACACAGGAAATACTCACAGGGTGATAATCTTGGAGTCTAGTAATGTTTCAGTAAAGTGTAGTCACTGTCACAGACTATTATTTTTCAGTGCACTTACTATTTTTCTGAGCCAGTGGATTATACATAGCTAACAAAGAGGAGATAATCTGTTTAGTCTCATGATATAAACTTGTGTCGTTGTCAAAAGAACTGTATGCATGCAGATTATTATGCTGACCAGGACAGGGATGTGACACGGAGAGTGAGAAGAACCAGCTCCCCCTTTGGTCACTGAGCTTTGAAGCATTGGGAAAGGGTCAGTACTCCCAGCAGGGTAAAATGCCCTACAGAATTTCTATAGATGGTTTGGCTATATAGGAGGGACAGCTAGTCCAATCCAGAAATTCTCACTTCTGCTAACTAGAACTTTCTCTATTGTAAATCTCTTCTTTTATCTTGAAGACATTGATAAAAAAAAAAATAAACTCTCATTCCCTAGTCTTAGCCATTGTTTCAAGGAGGCTTCATTCCTACTTTAGGAGATGCCATCAGAGCATCAGTGGTCACCTGTAGGACTCAGTTATGATTTGAAGATATAAGGGGGAAAATAGTGGTGTCCTCAGAAATGGTTGATTCTCTAAGGAGACAGATGGTGGGACAAGGTATAGGAATTCCATTGTTATAATTACCCAGTAGAATATTGGACTTCCTATTAAGTCAAGCAGAGTGGGACTCAGTCATGAGGGGTGTATTGGACTGCACAAACCTGAACAACATTAGGAGCTGGGGGTAGGGAAACTCATATCCCAGTGAGAGCACTAAAAGGAAGTGCTCATGCTATTCTCATGCTTTTGTCAGGAAAGCTTCTCCCATATCCCTGCCACACCTGCTTCATGTCAGAGACAGTCTAGGCACCTGCAGATCACGTAGGTCCCGGAAGAGATGCTGTCCTTCCCCGCTGTGCAGAGTTTCCCCTTCACGAAGAAACCGGGGGTTCACAGCACTCATCTCTCACCAGCTGGTGGAAATTCAGTGGTTGTAGGTGGACGCTCTTCTCCATCAACCACAAGACCAGTTACACTGTGTCACTGTGGGTTTTCCAGAGCTCTACCTGCCACACTGCTGATGGTATTGCCTTAAAAACCCAGAGGATGGCAGGACCAATGCCACCAGGTTCCACCATTTTGAACACTTAGAATGAACCATTCTAGCAAAAGCTTTAGAATGAACTGGCAAAGGTAACCAAATTCTGTCTGTCATAACTGGTTGGATGAGTTTTCACTATCTTTTGCCATGATCTTGGAGATACAGTTGTGGATTCAATTCTCCCTTGAACTCCCATTGAAAATTTCTTCCTTCATTCCCAACACACCATATATGCACCAAGAGCCGAAAGAGAGAGACTCATCCCTTCACCTGCAGTCCTGTGGTACCTGCAGTGTGATGCTGCCACCAGTTAGGATGTGCATACTAGTGTGGACAGATAGGCCAATTTGTAAATAAGTGAGCAGAGAATTGTAAGAGGAGAACTGGTTGCAAATTTTCATTCAGAAAGGAAGGACAATTTCTTAGTTTCTTAAATATTAAGAAAAAAGTAGTCATCTACCTCCAAGATCCAGGCATGGTGATCAAGGAACAAAAGAAGGCTGAGAGACTGCATTGAAGTCCAGAAGCTCCTGTCCTGCCCTGTCTGCTGTCATGCAAAGAAAGCACACACCTAAGGGGACTGGGAATTTCTGTGACCCACAGTGTTATGACCATCAGGTTAGACATGAAGAAGGGCAACTACATTGAGAATTCCCTCTGGTGCTGTATTCCTCATGGTACTTTCTGTTTACTGGCTGGAGACCTCTATCCTCTGCTATACCAAGGAGTTCTGCCAAAGTCATTGCCTAGACCCCAACCAGGCTCCCAGTCTACCTGTCTTACTCTGTCCTTGAACTCCTGGGAGGGGTATCTCAGAGAAGGAGCAGAGGATCTTCTACAGCATTGTGAGCAAGAACTACCTAGATGCTGGGGAGTTTAGCACCTGTTTCTTTGGGTCAGGTGGGGTACAGGAGCATCGTGCCTGAGGGAGGAAGACTCTCTTTACCTATTTCCTCAAGCTTCATCTCTCCACATCCTGGATGATTCCCCTCACCCACCAAACTTTCCGGCCTGGTTCCATGGGCTCTGTGCCTAATTTGTGTAAGGAATATCATTTTAGGTGCCTCATGTACTCAGCTGGGCTGTCCTCTACACGCTGGAGATATCTGTGTTCTTTAGGTGTGTGGAGGTAAGATTGTTGCAAGCTTCCACAGAGGTCTCTGAGGGGACCCCATACTTTTACTCGATGAAATAGAGGGGAAGGAAACAGGGATGAAGGTGGGATCTGCTGTGGGGACTGGACAGGGTGCTCATGTTTGCATAGAGAAGGAAGTCACCTTCTGCTCTGCCATCAGGACGCCTGGCAGCATGCCCCAGCTCATGCCTGACGTGGTATTGTTCCAGTTTCCTACTATCTATCATCTTTTGATTTTTAACCTTGTATTACTTCAATCACCAGAAATTTATCAAAGTACTTTTATACAAAATGGCACATACTAAGTGTAAATATGGTTAAAAAATTGGGACACATTTTGAGCAAGAAGAGCTCATAGTGTGGTAATATGTAAGCCTTTAATATTTATAAATAAAAATAACAGTTCATCATGGGCTTTCTCTTCAGTTTCTTAAAGGGGCAATGGTAGAAAACATTAACTCTGTTAGAGAGAATCAGTAGATGCAGCAGAGGAAATAGCCCTTGAGTTGAGATTTAGGTGAACATGGACAGTGAAGGGATGTGGAGGGAAGATATTTGGGGACAGAAGGAGCAAACAGCATGCACAAAGATGACATGACGCAGACACTCTGCAAAATTAGTACAATGATATATAGTCCATGGTAGTTTCTAGTCACTAGTGCCACAGCTAGCAAAGAGAACTGTGATTGTTAATTTTATGTGTCTAGTAATTAGAGTGGGCCACAAGATGCCCAAATACTTGGTTGAATATTATTCTGAGTATGCATGTGAGGATATTTCTGGGTGAGATCACTTTAGATTTATCTGAGTAAAGCAGATGCTGTCCCCAATTTCAATGGTCCTCATCTGGTAATGAGCTGACTAGCACAAAAAGTGTCAGTAAGAAAGAATTTGCTCTCTCTGTCTGGCTATCTTTAACTGGGACATTAGTCTTTTCCTGCCTTTGAGTTAACATGTATACTCAGACTAGAACTATACCACTAGTCTCTCTTGGGTCTCCAACTTCCCAACTTCAGAACCTGGGACTTCCCAGCCTCCATAACTGCATAAGCCAGTATCTTACCTCTATCTCTTGATTTATCTATCATCTATCTTGTTGTTTGTGTTCCCTAGGAAACACAAGGATCCTAGGTGCCTTAGCCTGGTCAGGATGCTATAAAAAACATTACAGACTAATTTTTTTTAACAGACTTTTGTTTTCTAATCATTTTGGAAGCTGGGAGGTACATGATCAATGTGCCTGCAAAGTTTGTTTCTAGTGAGAGTTTCTTCAATGCTTTGTAGAGGGCCACCTTCTTGCCTTATCCTCACATGGCCTTTCATAGGAGGAGGATGCGGATGGGAAGAGAGAGAGAGCAAGGTCTCTGGTGTTTCTTTTCATAAAGACAGTAATCCTATCAGATCAGAACTTCACTCTTATGACTTCATTTAACCTTAATTACTTCCTTACAGACCCGATTTCAAAATACAGCAACACTGGGGCTTAGAGTTCAGCATGTACATTTTTATTTTTGGTGGAGGGGCATGATTTAGTCCAAAACACTAGGAGAGGGTAATGAAAGAGAAGTTTGGAACAGGTGGCCCAGATAAGAATGGATAGACTTTGAGTCATATATTAAAGGATTTTAATGTTTATCCTGTCATTGATGGGGAGTTACTAAAGGATTTTAACCATGAAAAGAGATGATAAAATTTATGTGAGACAGCTTACTCTGATTTATGGTTAAACAAAACATTGACTAATCTTCCCTGGAGTATTCTGTGCACATTTGCTAAGGGAAATTTTATGACAAATTAAAAAATAAGTACTCAATCTCTGGGGGAACTAATAATGCCATTGCCAGAATCTTGGAGATATTTCAACATTTATATGGTACATATCATTAGACTGACAAAAAATAATTTGGCCTTTCATGTAGTACACTAGTGAGCATCTCAATGGTACTTATTCATCCATTGAGACTCTTCTCCTTAAGCTCAACACCCATTGTCTACAAGGTCTGTTTTGGTCACAACCTTAGGTGATCAACCACACTTCACTGATTGGTGCAGTAGAGATTGATTCCCTTTTATCTTTAGATAACAGGTCAAGAGGAGGTTGGGATGCTTTTGTCATTTTGTATTTTGATTGCTAAATCACATATGTACAGTGTTCTAGGCTATGACAGTGACAAGAAAACTAGTAAAATTATACATTGGGGATGGCCTTATTCTCTATTATTATTTATTTTAAAATATTTGTAAATTATTTTTTTTTAATATTTGTAAATTATTTATTTATTTATTTATTTTTGAGACAGAGCCTCAAGCTGCCACCCTGGATAGAGTGCTGTAGCATCACAGCTCACAGCAACCTCCAATTTCTGGGCTCAAGCAAGTCTCCTGCCTCCACCTCCCAAGTAGCTGGGACTACAGGCGCCCGCCACGACACTCAGCCATTTTTTGGTTGCAGCCATTGTTGTTGTTTGGTGGGCCCAGGCTAGATTCAAACCCACCAGCTCAGGTGTACATGGCTGATGCCTTAGCCTGTTGAGCCACAGGCACTGAGCCAAAATATTTGCAAACTATTATATGTTATGTTACTTCTAGGAATCAGGCAATAAAATGTTAAGAATTTGTATCCAGCAAAATTTCTTTCAGCTAGTTGGATTGCATGTCAAATTGCCATTCAATTGTAGGTTTGAGAAGGTTTTACTGTTGCTGTTCTTGGTTCTATGTTTTGACAAGTGTCAGGTGCATAGTGAGTAAGACCAAAGCATCTTAACACATTACATCACTTGAAAAAGTTTGACTGGAATAGATCACCTCTCATTCAGATGTAGAGTAGCTAAAGGGAACACCAAGTGCCTGTATTGGACTGATGTGAATAAATCTCATTATTTGAGATTGTTCAAACATAGGAAAAAGAAAACAAGAACTTAGAACAAAAATACTGAAGGTAAAGGAATATAAAATACCATCCTAAACTTAAATAGAAAAACTACAAATTTTGGAAATTATTTACTAAAATAACCAAGTTAGTAAGATATAAAACATAGGCTACACGGAATAAGAAATTTGTAAGGATGGAAAAGGCTAAAATCAAACTATAATGTGATGAAATAGATAATACAAAAAACAGGAAGGTACTATGCAGAACCAAAGGATCATAAACAAATTAGAAATTGAAGTACCAAACAAGGTCTTCATTAATGGCCATAAAATGCATGATAGAAACTTTAGCAGTGATGGGAAGGATGAAATTGCCAAGCTTTTCTAAACTGCAGATTGTCCTGATCTGACTTCTGCCTTGAAGGCTGATTTAAAAGTAAACACTCACTCCCTGGAAGATGTGTTTAAATGCATTTGTTTATAATTTCTGGAAAACAAATGAATCTTTTACAACAAGAGAAGATCATTTAGATTTATTATTTAGGTCAGTGATTCTCAAAATGTGATCTCTGGACCAGCAATAGCAATAACCACTGAGAATTTCTCAGAAATGTAAGTTCTCCAGGCTCACCTCAACCAACTGAATCATAAACTCTGGGAGTAGGACCAGGCAATTGGTGCATTAACCAACCCTAGAGGAGATTCTGAGGCAGCTTAAATTTGAGAACCACTGGATTAGGAGAATGACTTGCTTGCTGCAATTAGTGTTCCCAGACAGATGGCCTGGCTACTCCAAGTGGCCCTTATCTAACACTGCTTCAGATACACAAAATCCACACATAGCTGCAGACGTGAAGGATCTGCTAGTAGGGGAGAATATGTACTTCAGTTTCCCCAGCTCCAAATGAGGGGAAAAGGGCATGAATACATAGACAATTGATTTCCCAAAGAAGATCTTCAAGGGAATGCCAAATTAAGGTAGAAGAAACTTGGCCTAAAGTGAAGGAAGAATTGTGCATACAGATTGAAAGGGCTTTCTATAGTATAGGCAAAGTCAACAAGAAGACTCACAGCTAATTAATACTGGGGGAAAATAAGATACTATAAGAAGAACAGATATCTCATGAAGAAAGGAAGGAAGGAAGGAAGTTGGGAGCGAGGGAGGAAAGAAGGGAGCGGAGGGGAGGGGAGGAAGAATCTGTCACTAAGATTAAAAAATCCTTGCCGGGGGGGGATCAGATCTAGAATTAAAGCAAAAAATTGTGTTTATGTAGGAAGGCAGATATCCCTTCCTCCAAGGCTATCAGTAAGGATGCAATATTATATGCAAATGTTGGAAACTTAAATGAGACCAAAACTTAGCAAATCTCATGATGGAATTCCTGGCACATAGTCTGTGCTCATTCATGTTAGCCATCTCCTGTCACCACAGCACAAGCACAAACACATGAATGGTGAGTACCCAACTCATTCTTAGAAGTCACTATGCTCCAAGGCCAAGACTCTAGGCCAAGAATATCCAACACTTAAGCTTTTCTCTGCTGCACACTGGAAGAATAAGAGTTGTTTTGGGCCACACATTAAATACATAAACATTAACAAAAGCTGATTAGCAAAAAAGGTCCGTATATACTTATCCTGATATCTGACACTACAGATAAGCAAAAAAGTCCTCACAAAATCAACATGCAGCCTATGGCCTACAGTTTTGACAACCCTAGTCAAGAGTCTAGGTCATTAACAAATATTTCCCTGGAGAAAAAGGCAAGAACATGTTGAAACAAAATAGTGAATCAAAGGATAAGTTAAGAACATAATAGTTCTGGAACAACTTGTGTGAATAAATTCTGTTTGAAGATGGTGGCTGTGGAGCTTCAGAGAATGAAGACAAGAAATAACATAAAGAAACAAAGGAACAGGTTTCGCAAGGAGATTTTCAAATACCTCTAACATAGTCCAAGTGCAGGTGCTGTGTAGAAAAGATCCCCCAAACATATCAGACTCGACAGTGGACACGAGTCCTCTCCTTGTCTTGCTTTTGCAGTAAGAGGAAGGTGCTGAAGCTCACTGAGTCTTTCTGGTTCTAATAGATGAGCGATGATGTCCTTAGGTACTACTGCTGCTGTCATCCAGCAAGGACTTGCTTTCTGTCTCCCCAAATTGTCAGTTGATGAACAATAATCTTCACTTTGGCATGACCTCCGCTCTCAAGGCCTATGAAATCAAGCACACATCTGAGAAATTAATAATCATTCAAAATCTAAAAACAATAAATACAACACCAGTAGTGTATATGTGTTAAGTGAAATGTGAGTGATAGATCTAGCTACACAGTGAGCTGCCTTTGTCAGCCAAGACAATGGGGAAAACTTTTCAGAGAAGGAAAGCAAACTAGGATGATAGAAAGTCACACAGCAGTCAGGTAAGTGAAGAGCATAGTGGCTTAAAAACGAAACTGTGGCTTGGAAGAAGACAATTGAGAGAACTGAAATTAAATTTAAAGTGAAATATATAGCTTAACATGGTAATATGGCTTTGAATTTATCTTATACTCAATGTAGAACCATAGGAATTTGAAGATGTGTTTCTCTGTATAAATTTCCAAAGATAGAATAGCAGTTTAACTAGTTTTTTTTTTTTTTTTTTATCAAATAGGGTTTTCTTATAGCATTTTATACTTGAGTATCATACGATCAGTAAGACATGATTATATGCTTCCTTTTTCTGAAAGTTATGCGATTGCCTTGATATTTTTGCACCAATAAATGTGGAAAAAAAACCCTTATTTTCTCTCTTCTTCTCCTTTTTAGGCTGCTTTTAGCAGTCTGAAAATCAGCTTTCATTTTGACTGCTGCTTAACAGAATTTGATTTAAAAAAGTAAACTAATTACAACGGAAATGCAGCCCTGCGAAGCTTTAAGAAAAACACATTATTTTATTTTAGGGTTCAGTTACTATACATTCATTTATCATCTTTATAAGCGATGTGCAGGCGATGATGAATAGGCCCTGGCTTTGAATCAGAAAACGTAAATTATCCTGTTTCTTTCTTTTCTTTTTCCTTCTTCTTCTTCGTCTTTTTTTTTTTTAACAAATAATGAATACTAGTATATTTGAAGTTAACAGATGTTTCAAAAACTCCATGATGATGTAATACTGTGGAAGCAATGCAAGGACTACCAATCCACTAGTCTGAAGAAAAGCTCTTGGTCTAGGGGATAAAGAACCTGGCCAAGAGAGGGTTGTGCCTCCTACTGGGGCTAGCTGGTCTGGAGGACCATCTAATCTGTCAGGGGGTCTGCTCTGTTATCGTTCTGTATTTGAGTCTCCCTTTCTATGTCACCATTCCCTTGGGAAAGGGAGACTCTCCCTTAAACTTTCTTTTTCTAGATCTTTTAGTCACTGGGCTCTGCCCTCTCCTCTGCCCACCCCACGCAATATTTGCTCTCTAAGGGGCAAGGTCAAGTTGGAAAAGCCCAAGTTTTAGCCTCCTTGTAAAGCTTCCTTGATTGCTTCAGACCACAATCAAACCTACGTAGAATACTGCAAATCATTATCATAATGTGAGAGATAAAGTATACTTATAAGTAAGGAGATAAACTTTTTAGGATGGACACAAGAACTCGTCATGTTTGAGTAGTATTAGGACAGAAAGACAAATGAGAAAGCACATTTCCACTAAGATATGAAAAAAGAATAAAGAATACTCAGCTTCAGACTATGGACGAAGAGAGATCAATTCGGACTGGTGCTGTATATATTCAGCAGAGAGGATTTCAAGAAAGATAAAACTCAAGGTGCTCACATCAGGTTAAATCTCTAATTTACATTATGCTTACAATTGGTGTAGAAAAGCAAATCTTGGTTGAAGGAAAGTAATAATATAAATGTTGGCTTTATTGGTGTGGAAAACTAAGCATATTTATTTTCATTTTTAGCAGTTTTGCAATATTTACATTAACTTGTGTATAGAATTTTTAAGTTATTTACATGCATTCTGCAAATTAATTTAAAACAAGCAATTTACTTACATTTGGGTGGCATTCATGGATAAATTCATTAGCCAAAGATACTATCCACAGATAAAATTATGTTATATCATTAACCATATTCTTTGTAAATTATGCTAATTTGATATTTATGCTATGATTTTACACATACAATGTTTTCATTTTTGTAAACAAAACCAAAGTATACTGCATACTGTAACACATGGAATGTATTCCTATACTTCCTTTTGGATTTCATTTATTTTTGTTTTTTCTTAAAGTCTTTCCTTTCTCAGTTGCTTTTATTGTACCTTCTCTTAGACTGCTGAGGCTATGATTAGGCACACTGGCCTTGGAAAAATAAATAAAGTGAAAGAAAATATGATGCTCTGTCACTTTAAAATGTAGTCCATTTCCACCAGCATATTAAAGGTCTAAATATTTTATTGTCTGGGCACAATCTCATTTTTATTGCTCCAATCACAGCTCATTGGTTAGGATATGCTGGGCAGGAGAGTGAGCTGGTCAGCTAATGGCCTCCCTGCTGCTAAAATTAACTAATTGTTAAAATAATAACCATGGACTTTCATGGCCTATTTTAATAGTCAGTGGCAATCTGGGAAATTATTTTGCTGCTTTCATTTTAGTAGGTCCTTCTATTGGCCATTTGCCTCCTTCTCCATCCTCCCGAATGTCCTCTTGATGAGAAATATTTCAATGAGAGTCTGCAGGGAGCTCTGTCCAGTCCCTACAAGTTGCAAATGGAGTCATCATTTCTCCAGCCATAGGATGTCCTATAGACCTGGTGCTGTGGCACATGGGACTGTCCATCTACCCCCGTACCAAACTTCTTTTCTAACTTGACTTTGTCTCTTCTGTGTAATGTGCCTGTCATATCGGTTTGTTTCACATCTTGCCAAATCCTTCTCACATGCTGTCATGGCCTTGCTCTCTTTTTGTCTTCAAGAGACAAAAGATTGGTTTCAGTCTCTTCATCCTGACATTTTTTTAATGTAGTTAAAAAGTTAGTATCAACATAGTACTCTTAGGAACATACATAAAAATATTTAATCATCATGTGTTAACAGCCATAAACCAGATGATCACCTTTCTCTTCAATGAAAATCTAGCTATTGTACTATTTACCAACTAAACATCTCAGGACAGTGCAGCGTTCAACATTGACCTCTCCCTCCCTAATGGTCTAACCTACCCTACTGCTATAATACATTCCACCATGTTTTAAAATTTCACTTTCTTTTTTATCTGTTTGTTTGTTCTTTTATGTGTGTACACATTTTTTTTATTCTCAGATAAGCTGTGAATTTCTATATTTATAGGAAAAGTTCTGTATTTTCTCTTGTAGCCTCCAGAAACAGGAGCTGCACTGAACACATTTTAGATGTTTAGTAAATACATATTATATTAATTCAAATGAGAAAGGAGACTTCAATGTTGTGTTGTTACACAAACATGCACAGGATTTGTTAAGACCTTCAAACTCATAGAGAAATAGGGAAGTTCTATCACTAAGACTAAATGTCGTGTTTTGTCATAGATCTATCATTAATACGGATCCCATAGATTTGGAATTCCTTATGACAGAATTTTGAGAGGCCCCAGGTAAAGATATAGTGAAATTTTTACTGAAGAAACCTAATTTTCAAAGAAGGTGAACAAAAGGCAGAGTTATAGTACAAACATGTTTGAAAGTGGACAAGGAGAGCTAGTTAACCTATTTAAGAGGTTTACTTATAAGACATGCATTAACTCTGCAGGTTTACTATTTATTCACTGAAACAAATAAGTACAGTCTCTGTTAGACAATTATGAGTTTGGATACCTGCAAAGTGTTTTTTGATAAGTCTCCGTATCTGTTTGATGTAGTCACTAATTCGGACTTTGCAAAAGCATCATACAACTTTTCTCACTTCTATTATTGTGGGAGTATTTCATTTTATGGCTGTTAACACATGATGATTAAATATTTTTATGTATGTTCCTAAGAGTACTATGTTGATACTAACTTTTTAACTACATTAAAAAAATGTCAAGATGAAGAGACTAAAACCAATCTTTTGATTTAGGATTCTGGGCTAGTCATGGCTGGTCTGTTAAGAAAAGCAAAGCTGCTTGAGATCATATAATACATTTTTTTTAATAATTTTATTGAATCATAATTATGTACATTGGTGCAATCACAGGGCACGATTCATATACATTCAGAAATATTTTGATCATACTGTTACAGATATCCTTCATGGCATTTCCTTGATCACTATATAAA
>CAUYON010192288.1:0-35659 GCA_963573935.1 Arctocebus calabarensis
GGTCTGCAGTTATTCTAATGTTCTTCCCCTTGTAGGTAATGGATTTCTTACATCTGGCTGCTTTCAGAATTTCCTCTTTCATATTAACTTTCGTGAACTTAATTATGATGTGCCTGGAGGATGTCTTATTTGGGTTGGGTCCTACTGGAGTCCTAAAACTGTCTGCTATCTGAATTTCAGTATCTCTTGGCATATCTGGGAAGTTCTCTTTCATAATCTCATAAAGAAGAGATTCTCGTGATGCCACTTCATTGTTTTCAGGTATCCCTATAAGGCGAATATTGGTTTTCTTCAAGTTATCCCAGAGCTGTCTTCAAAAATGATCTGTTTTTGCCTTCCATTTCTCTATCTCTTTGAGCATTTGGGAGCATTTGAAGTCTGTGTCTTCAGTTTCAGAGATCCTTTCTTCTGCTTGCTCCATTCTGTTACTGAGGGATTCTACTGTATTTCTCAGATCTTTGAAGGCTACAACTTCTTGTCTCAGTGTGTTAAAATCTTTGGCCATTTTCTCTTTGAACTTGTTCAGTTCCTGAGACATCTTTTGGGTCTTTTGGATTACTGCTTGAGATTCTAATTCCATCTCTTCCTTCTTTGAGATAATCTTAGTTGCTATCCAGACTCTGAATTCAACTTCTGACATCTCAGGCATTTGCTTATGCAAGGGTTCTTGTGCTTCATCTACCTTGTCATTCCTTGGGGGAGTTGATCTACTCTGGTTATTCATATTGCCAGAGTTTTTCTGTTGATTCCGCCTCATGATTATTTTTCACTATTGCCTATGACCTTCCTCAGAGTTAGGGAGATGTCTCTCCCAGATCAGACCCTGGCAGAATCACTCTGTTGTTACTGGATCTTTGTAGGGAGTGACCCTGTGTTTCTAATGATTTCTCAAACCCTGCAGGATGGAGAGCTTTTCTGCTTAGAAGACACTTTAAATTGCTAACTTGGGCTAAGCCAAAGCTTCCCCAGGAAAGCGCTGTGGCTGGGAACACTCCTTGAGTGGCTATCCACTTACCCAGTGTGCCAAAACCAGTCTCACCCTATGCCCCTGAGGGCTAAGGCTGCAAGGTATTTCAGTCCCCGCCTTTAGGCTGCTCAGTCACTAGATTACTTGCTCCCACCCAATGCTTGTCTTGTGACCCTGAGGGTGGAGCTTGCCAGGGCAGTTCTCACACAGCCCAGCACCAAACACTGGCAGCTCCGTTTGGCTTGGTGGCCCAGTCTGGGGCCCCAGACAACATTCAAAAAACCCCGCACTCCTGCCCAAGTTCTCCCAAGGCAGTTCAACCAAGTGCCAAGTCCAAAAGAAATCCATACGGCTCACAGGCAAGGCCCTACCAGCCCGCAGTCCCACTTGTGCCCCACCCAGAGCCGCCGACAGGATCAGGATCAGACTGAATGAACAGAGGCAACCACTTGCCCAATCTCCGCCGCTTTAGTCTTCCTCAGGGTGTCCAGAAGCCTCACGCTGCCTCCCTGTGTCCCCAGAGGGAAGTTTCTGGGCAGATCCCGCCTGGCAGAGATGCCTGAAGTCCTCTCTCCCCAGTCTCACCGTGCCTACCTGCAAGGAAGCTGTTACTCATCCCTTCATCTGTAATTTCATAAGAAGAGTGGATAATTTCGGTGCCACCGCCACTTACCTCTTTATTCTCTTTTTTCTGAATTGAAGTCTGCATGGGGAAATTGAGACATGTACCACTATTTACTCTCCTGCCTGTCTCCCTGCTCCTTCCTCCCAAATGACCCAGGACCAAACAGTGCAGCCTTTCCTTACCTCAAACTCAGTCTCATTTCTGAAGTAAATGATGGGGAATATTTTATCTACTGTACAGGGAGCAGGCTATAATTTGTCTTCACACATTAGTCCTTGATTTCTTAAATTACAGCTTAAGGAATGCAGCAATTCCTTTTACTAAGAGCCTGACTTTCTTACCTGTTGGCAGTCTAAAGAGGTCAAGGACTAACTTTTTATTGCTTGAGAACAAGGACTCATTTAAGTGGAAGACTACAATATTGCCATGATAAAAAGGGTTGTTAAAATGCATTTATAATATACTTGTAAAAATTTATCTCCATTATCTATGATTTTGTTTTGAAAACCCAATGGCTCTTCTATTGTGTAAGTTAATTTTGAAAAATGAACTGATTACACATTAGAATATTAATATATTTCTACTATGAATGCATAATTGCATGGAGAGCAAGGATTGTGATGAAAAATGTATCCTAAGCATAGTGTCTGCTAGGTAGCAGGCTCTCATTACATACTTGTTAAAGAGAATTAATTTATGGTGGCCTATGCTCAAGTCTGTATCAGTAAGCAGACTGGTGATGTCCAAAGAAGGAACATTGTAAAATGTAGTGACTACTTTGATAGGTTTTCAGATTCTGTTTAATAATCTTTTATTATTGAACATTTCTTGTAATTTCTTCATTCTCTCCCTCCCCCACTTTTACCTTCATACTACTACTATTTGTTGGAAGGAAATATGCTTTTGGCAGTTAGAATCAAATCCCATGATTTTTTTCATTTTCTTTCTTTAGCCATTAACTTTTTACAGTTTTTGAGCTTTGTCCTGGGAAATCTTTTGTTTTGCAGTCTGCATTAAATCTAATAGAAACAATTGTGCAACCTGACTGCATGTGTAATGCAGGTACCTGTTGCATGAACAAAATTTTGCTTGTTACTAAGGGGGCTACATAGGGATTATCTGTCCATTACAAAATGCTACAGGTTCAAAATATCACACAAAAAAAGCAAGCTTGTAACAGCAAAATTATAAAAGCAAAAGGAAAAATACCACCACTTGTGAGCTCAGAAAGTTCCTGCTAGCACTGCATTTCTCTAAGAGGTTCAAACATCTTTCTCTCAAAATCTTACTACTCATTTTCGACAGAGTTTAAATTCTTAGTGTTTGGGATGAGTTGAAATGAGCTATGGAATTTTAGAACTAGAAAAGATTTAGAAGATGCAACCAACAAATTTCTTCATTTTTTTAGCTAGGACAATCTTGGGTGACCCAAAGTAATTTAGTAAAAACAATCACAGAAGTAGCAACACCTATTCTAGAGCCCAAATCCTCTATTGCTCAGTCTCTAGCCTTCCTCCCCTAATTTTTCTTATCTAAACATTTTTTGTAGCCCTTTGTGCCTATTACCTTATTATTACTCTTTTTTAAAGTAAACATTAGAGAATCACATTACTTTTGTATCCATGGATATAAAGATATAAATCATGATTCTTGCTCTCAAAAAAAACTATCTTTAGATCAAACCAAGTGAGGCTTCCTGCCCGGGCCCTACTGTCCTTATAGGTGTCCAACTATCTTTTCCTTTGCCCCACATTGGAGGAATAAGAGTTGTCCTGGGTCACAAGTTAAATACACAATAAAAAAAGTTGATTAGAAAAAAAAAGTCCATACATACTTTTTGTGATATCCAATGCCACAGATAAGCAAAAAATGTCCTCACAAAATCAATATCCAGCCTATAGCCCACAGGCCTCAGGTTGGACACCCCTGCTAGAAGGTACTATTTTGGACTTCATTCAGCCACACTCTTCTCCATAGGAGCCTACACGTTTCCTTCTTGACCCCTCTCTCATTACATAGAAACTTTAAATTCCCTTCCTCAATTCACAGACTCTATGAGCCTCTTCACTGAATATGTCCTGATGGCAGAGTGCACCTCTGGGATAAAGAACCCAAAGACTGAGAGATGACTAAGAAGAATCTGATTGTGGATGTTGGCTGTGGATGGAGTCTTCCTTCCCCCCTTTTCTTATTTAAACATTTTTTTGTGGCCCTTTGTGCCTATTACCTTATTATTACTCTTTTTTAAAGTAAACATTAGAGAAATCTTGGGTTTCTATATGTCTGCATGCTAGGTCTCTCTCAGTGTAGGACAGTGCTGCAGGGGTGAAGAGAATGGAGCAGCTGGGGATCTAGGAGTTGAGTATTCTTCATGGCATACAGTATTCCAGCACAGTGAGTATTTCAAGAATTTTAAAGCTGTGTGTGGATTAGTTTGATAAAACAATATATTCTCCTAGGTAAGAGGACGGAAAATATTCTACAAAATAGTTTTCTAGTTAGATTTATAAATTTTAAATATTTAGCCATGCATTATGTGGGCTTCCATTTACCTTCTTGTCTTAAGCCCACAAATGTCAGGGAAAAGTTTTCCTCAGGAGATTAGCCTTTTGTCACAAAACTGGCAAAATTTCAATTTCATCTTCTTAATTAAATTTTTGCTTATGACTTTGATGTTATTAGAAAATATAAATGGACAGCCTGGTTCAACTTAGTCATATGTGACTTTTGAGAAATTACACTGGTGCTCATGTAGCACTTGTGACATCTGTCACTGAAATGGAAAATCATATCCCAGGCAGATTCAGTGGGAATATTACTGTTCTCAAATGATAAGCAGGTATAAAACATGTATAAATTATAATAATAATAACTCTGTCACAATTAGAAGAAAAACTTAAAAATATAGGTTATGTTATTCTTAGTCCTTGTGCTGAAAATCAGGCCCAGGATCTGATGATGGGGGGCGTAAATATACAAAGGGAAACTGAAGTCACAGGCTTAGGTCTTTTGCATTAAATCCCAAACCTGATTGTAATAAGTAGGACCCTCAAAATTATATTTTTAAAAATAAGTCTGAGTATATTAAATAATCAAATATTCTTGAACACTCAAGGCTGATAAATGCAGTCCTTTTCTTTTGCTAAAATAGCTCAATCTCCCCTTGAGTGGGGACTTTATAAGATGATACTTGTTCCCCTTCAGATCTACTGCCACAAATTCTCATTTCTTTTAGGGCAATTATAGGAGATAAATTTCTCAATATAGGCTGAGTAGAGCAGTAAAGTTCTTGTTCTTTGAGGAAATATATATATTAATCAAAATTTATCATCTGGCACTATGTATTAGCAGGGACTTGAGAAGGTTAGACATAGGAAGCTGGATTTATTGACAGGGGAACTGTCCCTTGTGGATCAGATTTAAATATTCTGGCAAGCAAATGACTCTAATGGTTTACTGTGATGAATTTTTAAGTTTAGGCGTGATGATTACCCACAATAAATTAATTATAGAAGCAACGCATATGACAGAGGACTCACAGAGATGAGACAGTCAGAATGGACTTACTAGGAAAAAGCTAACAAGCCATGATCTGATAGGCTTCCCAGAATCTTATAAAGGGCACATTTTCTCCTAGAAAGTAATAGGGAATGTACTTGTCAGTGGTGGGATCTTTGAGAAGGTTGAATATGAATATTATCTGTAGAACGGGATGGTTGGAAATGCTATAATTAAACTATATTCATTATTGAGAATGATGGACTCGAGAAATTTAGAGCTCAAGTGGCAGCACCTATGTGTTAGATGTAGGGCAGATGGAAATGCCATAATTGGCATTAAGGCCAGAATGGCTTTCAGGGTTCTTGGACCATAGAGATCTGTGAAACAGACTGAGATAATGATAGTCATAGTGGTAAGATAATTTAACAGTAAACTATATTTTTTCTTTATGAAAATAAAGACGGTGACATTAGCCACTGAAATGGGAAATCATATCCTGTCAGTTTCCCGATCTAAATTTGTTCAGCAATCAAAAGCACAATGATTGAAGGATACTCAAAGTCCTCAACATCACCACAAAAACACATGGTACATATCCCATTGTTTTGTTCACAAAGGGATCTGAGACCTTTGCCAAAGTTACAGCACCCTGGGAAGAAGGCTTACCCAGTCATTTAAAGAGAGTTCACTGTGGCATCTAAGCTAACAATGACACTAGTGTCAGGATCCTCTAATTAGAAAAGCTCATGGCAGATATATTGCAGTAATGAGTAGCATATCTTGTTTCACTAACCATCTCACCTGAATTTTTTTCAGACATTGTGGCTATGTGAATTAAGTGAGGGCATCTATTTTAGCAAAAATGAGGAATCATTTTGCAGTGAAGGAGCTGAACAAAATTGGAGGGCATGAATAAATCTGACAAGTGTGAAGAGTTGGCTGTATGAGACATCTGTGTGCCACTTCAGTGTTTTTGGTTGCATCTGTCCTTGGTCTATGTCTCCTCATTTTACTCCAGCCGTTGTGATGGTTAACTACACATAATAGCACCTTGTCTGATGCCTACCTTCTGCATAGCTCACCTTTCTACGTGGGGTTTACTGGTTCCTAGTGAGGTATGAAATGCCACAGGATCCACTTGGCACCTATGCATGTGCAGCCCTGAATTTGAATTTTGGAATAATGGCAAATGGGAGATGGTGCATAAATTTTATTTTTTTCCACCTAGACAGACTCTTATAAAATGCAGTAGTGAGTATATCCTTTCAGAAGATAAGCCAAGATCAAGCTATCTCAGCTGTGCTAGATTTCAAGCCGTGGCCAGCTCTATAATGGTTTCCGTCCTATTACTCTGTCTTTTCATACCTTACTCCCCATTTCCTCTCCTCCAGCCTCCTTAGCATTGAGAAATCCAGTAAAGTATTAACATACAAATTTTTTGCCTCAAGCTCTGTTTCTAGAAAAACTAAGTTAATGTAATACCACTTACTTCAAACATACTTCTTACAGTTGCAGTGATCTTTTATCCTATCCCAGTGGGAAACTCCCAATCTTTCTTCAGTTCCCAGTTCAATGTGTTCCACAAAGCTTAATCTACCCAGGAAGTGTTGATCATCTCCTTCATTGTGTTACTATTGATTTCCTAGTGTATATGTCTATTTTGCCACTTTAATGTAATGTTTTATAATGATGCATATTAGTGACTGAAATAATTTAGAGCCAAGCCTCATGCTTCTTTGGATTCCAGATATTATGACTGTGTTTCTGAGGCATAATACATAATCAAATATTTTATGAAATGGATTAATGAGTTAAGCTTAATATTATGACTATGTTTTAGTTTGGTAGTCTGTATAAAAGTATGAAGAAGTCTAAGAAGTTTTATACTAAATACATACCTATCATGTAATTCTATTTAACTATTATGTAAATGAATGTATACATAGTTCTCCAGAGTATTATATGTGACTGTGCATTTTGTCTGTCTAGCTAGTAGTTTCCTACTTACCTAAATCTCTGTTGTCTGTGTGTAATATCCCTTTGAGTATGAAGAACAGAATAGACAAATGTCATTGATAAAACAATAGAACAAGGGGTTACTTGTTCAAAGTCATAACACTATAATCTTTGGAGAAATGATTTTTATTGCTTTAGTTACGAAGGGGGACTACATTGCTCCTTTGTTTGAGTCCAGTGTGTTTTGGTTCTGGCAGAGATTTTGTTGTTATAATGGTCTCACTGCAGTGCTTAAACTAGAAATAGCAAGCGTGAGAAATGACATCATTTTCCCCAGTAACTGAGATGACAATAAAAAAATTTTCATTTGCAGCTGAAATACTTGGAATTTCAAGTCAATACTGGATTTCTGATCATCTATTAATTTATTCACAAATCCCTCTCTAACATACCACTCTGTATCAACCTCCACAACCACCTAGTACATTTATTATTGTTCTGAATTGTAGGTGTCAGCTCTTATTTCTATGCCACAGATTACTTTGCATAGTCCAAATCCAGTCATTATAAAACTCCTACCCACATCTTATAAAGAGAAATGTCCACCCACATCTACAGCTTAATCAGTTATTGACATAATATGCTTCTTATCACTTAGCTTTCTTTCAAAATCAGCCCTCAGGCTTTTGCCTCCAAATTTAGAAGAGTCACCAGATTCTGGGGCTCAAAAAATGTTTGAGTTTTGTGCTTCAGAAAATAGTTACCACTTTATTGTAAATGTTCAGGAAGTATAGAATAATAATTTTGTATCCAACTGAAAACACACTGTTAGCATCTAATTATTCTCTATTGAATTTATTTCTGACCTGAATGTATTATTTATGAGTGAGAATAAAAGGAGAAAATCACTCCCATTTGTTCAGTTTACCCTTTTATGATTTATCCAAACTACTTTATTTAGTACTTACATTTTTTGAATACTGCACTTTGAGATAATGCGTCTCTGAAAATATGTGTGCTCTGTTTGCCCAGAACATTTATTTGGGATGAATTAAAACTCTTGAATGCTCCATTATTTTCTTGCTATAGCATGCCTTTAGTTTCTTAGTACCTATCAAGGAATCCTGTAGTCCTTGTAATAAATTTGATGTAAAATGCCCCAAAACAATTCTATGTGAGGTGGGCAGTCTTCATACTGTCAAAAAGAAGTGATACTCGTTTATGATGAAATTATAGCTGTTTATTTCAGGCTTGTGCTACCATGTCTCATTTGCAGTTTTTTCTATTCAATCATGGCATTTAAACAAAGGAAATATAACTAGATGTAGATAGATAATGAATGTGATCACGTCATTAATTAATATCATTTAAAAAGAGGTTGTATACGTTTAGGAAAACAAATCTCAAAGCTGCATATGACATCCTATAAAATTTCTGTCTATTTCTCATGTTTTCAAATGCTGAAACAGTTATATGTTTGATAGCAGTGGAACAAGAAATGTTTATTAAAGTAGTCTACTTGTCAAACCTTGCCCTATTTTTCACACCACTTTTGTATTTAGAGAGATAAGGTTTTTGCGAGCTCCTAGGACAGATGAGGCCCCAGAAAGGAAGTACATGGGTAAGCAGTGAGAAAATCTTTCAAAGTGGCTGGCTGGCTTGTGAGCCGCTGGTTCTGAACATCACTGTTCTGAGGCCCAAATCTGACAGTAGTCATAAAATGAGTGGATAGAGACATGAGGACTGAGGTAGTAAAATTCGGTGACAAAACAGAGAAGAAACACAGGTCTTTAATGAAAACATACTATAGCTAGTATTAGGTTTGCTATTGAATTTCTCCCCCATTTCACAGATAAGATGAAACCAATTTTTTTTTAAGTATAATTTCCATTTTATTTTTTCCCAAAAGATAGTGTTTCTTCAGTCCTCAAGAACTCAACTCCTTACATGGGCTTTGGTGGAGGTCACAGGGCAGCATCCCAGGTCTAATCGGGGTGGGAGTGTTCGGTCCTTGCAGCTTCCTAAGAATGATTTCTGACTTCCTTGCCATGAATAGCACAACTTGCACAGCTTCACATAGAGCTTGGGAAGAACACAGGTGTCGAAGACACTTGCTTCAGAAATGTCCCTCACAGCTGTGGCCTCCACTATGTTCCGAATGATGAACTTCTTTATAGCTTTGTCTTTGGGCATGCTTCTTGCAATGAATCGGTTGCACATGGCCATGGTTCTTTTTGACATTTTTCCTTTTCTTTGTCATCTTCGAAGAGAGGGTGGGAATGAGGAGATGAAATCCATTTAAAATAAAGAAGATGTAATGTGCTCATTCATTGATATTTCTTATTCTTCTCTTGTGAATATTCTGCACTCTCTATTCTGTCATTTGTTTCTTTATGCTAAAATAAGGGTTTTCTAGCCAGTGGTACTATTGACATTTGAGTAGGTTAATTCTATTCCAGGGGAATGAACGTAAACTGCTCAGTTGCATCCCTTGTTTTTACTCACTAGATTTCAAGACCACAACCTTCCTCTATCCCAGCTATTTCAGTTTAAAAATGTCTCTGGACATTGCCAAATATCCTCTGAGGGGTAAAATTGAGAAGTACCATACTAAAAGAAGAATTTTAGAAAATGTATTAAGTAAGGCGATGCTAGCTACTTTCCTTAAATCTTGATTTCTTACCAACATAAAGTTTGTTTCTTTCTTAGTTTATGGGCAAATGTAGATATTCCTGGTCAGATGGGCTATTACAATGTAAGAAACTTATAGCCCTTACCTGTTATAAATCTACCCTCCTCAAGAGACATCAAGTTCTCTCTCCTCATCCAGTGGATGGCAAATGAGACTAGGAAAAAACACACCCAATTCCTAACTACTTTGGATAGGTGTGTAGATACATGTTCATTCTTTTTATTTTCCACTAAGAAAAATATGCAATGGATGTACAAAAACTGGGAGGTCTAGTCTGCAAACAGGCAGCCATCTCCAACCAATGATTATACCTAAAGAAAAGTAACATAAGTCTTTGGGACAGAGATAAGGTGTCAATTAGCAGTATTTGCTTTATAAATTTGAAATAGTTTATATGTGGTACTTCTTCAAGGGCTCCCTGAGTTTGGATAGTAGATGGAGTTTTTGGAGAGGATGCAAGCTAAGGTACTACTGGACAGAAGATATTTTAAGATATTTAATCTGAAGACATGAAAAAAATAATTTCAGAAACATATAGACATTATGGTTCCATAATTAGAGATGAATTACAAACATAGAAGTTTTGAGACATTTAAAATATCTGTCCTGCATATCAATTTAAACTAAAATTTTACAAAGATGAGTTTAGAAAACAAAAGTCGATTTTAATTTTTGACTCTCTTTCAGTTGGCTTATAATTTGAACTTCCCAGCACACGTATTTTACATTTGTTAAAAAGATATAAAACCACCTCTCTTAACTTTCATATAGGGGATTGAAATGTGAGCATGTTTATAATTATTTAAAAATCTCTTTATTCTGGAAATTTCAAGTTATTATATTTATATTGCACTATATTGTGAGTCACTGTGTGGAGTTAGTCATTAGGTCATATATTTGTCCATTGTCCAGTAGATATATGAGGTTGGATAATTAGGTTCATGAACTCATCCCAGAAAAAGTGCTACATATGCTGTTGCTAAATCTCACTATGGTCAGCTTTGAGGCACTTCCTTTGGACCAATGCCAGCACCTAGTCCACACTTCAAGAGCAATTTCAGAACTCTTTTTCTGCCTGTATGTGTTTTGGAATTGAGTTCACAAACTCATGCTAGAAAAAGTGCTACCTACTTCATTTCTGAATATCACTATAACCACCTTTAAAGTACTCCCCTTAACCATCTGATGACACAATCCATTCATGTATTGGTGCACACTGTGTTGTTTTCATGTCTTTGGGATTGTGAATTGTGCTGCTATAAACATTTGAGTAGGTGTTCCTTTTATAAAATGATATTTTTCCTTTGGGTATATACCTGTCAGCGGGATTGTTGGACCAAACGGTAGGTCTACTTTCATTTCTTAGAGCTATTCCTTTCTCTCTACATCCATGCAAGTGTCTATTATTTGGGGACTTTTTAACATAAGCCATCCTCATTGGAGTTAGATAATATCTCACTGTGGTTTTGATTTGCATTTCCCTAGTGATTAGAGGCAGTGAGCACTTCTTAAAGATTGGATGCTTCAGTGAAGACTTTGTTACAAGTCTCCAGGGAGCTATCCATGGTTCTGATATTCTATTCCTGACTTTTTGGCATTTTTTGCAGAGATGGTGTCCCTACTCTCAACTAAATATTTGCCTTGGATATTGTCCTCCTGACTTTACCCTTTACATTCCTGTTGACTGGACCAGAACTTATACTTTAAACAACGTACAGTATAACTTTCAAATACCTCATGCATGCTGACTGAGTTAATCAGTATGTAGCCTAATCTTTGTATACCCTGAATATGCCCCAGGACCTATATTCTAGATTCTCTTGAATTAATTAGATAGTACCAAAAATACATATATTGTGCATAGACTCAATGTTTAGAGAAGTACTTTCATAATGAATCAAATCAAACTAGTTTTTATAGTGACAAAAATTAGTTTGATTTGTGCAAACTTTATTGCACAAATCAAACTAATTTTTATAGTGACATTTTAAACTATTAGAGACATTAACCTGAGTTTGAAGCTCAGATAAATCATTAATCTTAGTAGTAGTTTGATATAATATGAGAACAATGATTTAGCTCTAAATTAATATTTCTGCTGATAGTTCACATTTCTTATCTCAGCCAATGATTTTTATATATAGAAATGGGTGATAAAATTATATATGCTGCCGTGATGTTCATTATATTATCTCACACAATCCTATTGTCATGTAAATATGACGTTCTGGAGATAAGGATAGAAAAGATAAAAAGTGTGTTTTGACATCGTGGTCTGATTATTTTCTTCAATGACCTTTAAGAAGATGAAGTGCATTGTTTATGTCAAGCACACAAAGTACATTACCTGAACTAAGAAGTACCGTTTTCTCAGGGATTATTTCTACTAAAGAGTAAGTTTAACAGCCTAGGGCACAAATGAACCAGCTTGAAGAGTATTGATCAGGGAGGATTGCAATGTTGGAACTGACTGGAAAGTGTACTTTTGCTACTCATTTAGAATCAAATCCAACAGCAAGAAAACTAGAGAAATTTCTTAAAAATATATAACAATATATAAAGTTCCTCTCACTAGATTTTCCATAGATTATAAACAAAACTGATAAATATAGGAGTGATAAATATATGTCTATACTTATAAATACTGATAAATATACTGATAAATACATGTCTAGACTTAAAGACATATTCTTTTTTATGTGGTGAAAACCCCAAACATTTGAGTATTAGAAGATAAAAATGCTACTTAAGTGGTATTAACAAAACATATTCATTGGTAATTATCATTTTTATTTTGACCTTTCCTATACTGGATACCATTGTCAGATATAGAAATTTATAGTATTTTATATAGACCTTAAATTTTATTTATAGCATATATAGCTTAAAGGCAAAATATTTCCCAGATGTTAGAATAATTACTCCAGTTTGAGAGTAATCTTACATGGTTGAATATGTGCTTTAACCTTTGAGGACTCTTTTCATTTTACTTGCATACTCATTTGGCAGTTTTATTGTTTATGTGGTTGACCTTGAAAGGACTAAGGGAAAATCTTCTTTTTTTTTTTGAGACAGAGCCTCAAGCTGTCACCCTGGATAGAGTGCTGTGACATCACAGCTCACAGAAACCTCCAGTTCCCAGGCTCAAGTGAGTCTCTTGCCTCCGCCTCCCAAGTAGCTGGGACAACCGGTGCCCACCACAACGCCTGGCCACTTTTTTTTTTTTTGGTTGCAGCCACCATTTTTGTTTGGCGGGTCCAGGTTGGATTTGAACCCACCAGCTCAGGTGTAGGTGCCTGGTGCCTTAGCATGTTGAACCACAGGCACCAAGCCGGAAAAATCTTCTTAAACAATGACATTGTTTACTTCTTAATATCAGGTAATGTGTGGCCATTTTCTTTCCTGCATATCTATGTTTTTTCTTAATTTTTTTTTTTAGGTCAGTGATTTACAAACGTTAAGTGTATGCAAATCATGCATGCATTTTGTTATAACGTGGAATCTGGATGGTAAATATGAAGTGGAATCTGATATTCTGTGTTTCTGGGTGAGTTGCTGGTCTGCATAACACATTTCTAGTAGTGGGGTGGCATTAGTCTCTTCTGCAACTACGATGAACCATGAAAACTTCCTATTTCAGCACCTCCACCTTCATGGTAGGGATGCAATGAGGGTGGTGGAGTGTAATGATTCAAAGTACAGGCCTGCTATATGACAGTCTGAGTTTGATTTCCAGCTTTCTTTTTTACTTGTTTCTGACCCAGCTGTTAAACCTTTCTAAATTTCATGGAGTTGTATGAATTATATGATATAATACTTAAAAAGTTCCTAGCTTACTGATTGGCATGTAGTAAGTACTCTTAAATATTAGTTATAATTTACATCTGTAATTCTATAAAGTTGAAGGGGCTTCCAGAAATTATGTAGTGTGAAACTCTGTTTGTCAAGCTTGAAATATTGAAACATGTAAGATAAACTGAATTTCCATGAATCACTTAGCAAGTTCTGGTTGGTAATCTAGCTGGAAGCATATTATCAAGAGAAAATCTTAGAGAAAACTTGAAAAGATTAAGACAATTGAAAGAAAATTCTTTATTTTTACAGATGTATTAATTAGCAAACAATCCAAATATATGCCTTGTTGCTTAATAGATTTTTTTATATTTTTATGAGTACAGTTCTATTTTTCAAACATTTTGTGATACTTCAACTTACACTTCTTATATAATTTTTAGAGCCATCTTGAGAAGAGAAAAGTGCAAATATAAATTTATGACATAACTCTGCAACAGAATAATTGCTTTGCAGATAACATTACTTTTATACATAAAAATTTCTTTTATACATAAAAATCTCTCGTTTATCTTGAATTAGATATCTATCACTATCTGGCCTGAAAATCAAGAGATGTACATTTTAATTCTGTTTCTGTGATTCACTGATTGTGGCTTCTTGGGTAAGTCATTTAATCTATTCCTGGTTCAGTTTTATCGACTATAAAATACCTATTTTTTTCCTCTAAGTTTCAAATGTAGTTCTGGATATTGATCCAAAGTTTGTTGAATATGAGTTCATTCTTGTAATAATAACACACCTTCAGCAAAGATTAAGGCTATCAATAACATAACCACTTTTGTGTAAAGAATCCTCTGTCAGTGACTTCTGCAATGATAGAAAGTGAGGATCCATTTCTTCAAGTGTTAAAAGGACTTGAATTTGGGTATCAGTGGTTGACAGTGTGCAAGCAAAATTATTAACCATATGTGTATAGCCCCCTGGATTTTTTTTAACATAAAAAGTACCCCGTATCATTGTAAAATATGGTGGCATTAAATTTACCTCCAGCTGAATTTTTAAAAATAAATTGAAATATTATTAAAATATAGTTATGAATTATCTATGAAGCTTTCCATAGATTTTCTTGTAACTTGAATGAGGATTACCATTTTATTATTTTATATCTCTGTGTTATTTTTTCTCTATCACAAAATGATATCCAAACACAAACATGTAAGTTTTAATTCAATGGAACTTTAATTTTTTGTAAGAGATAGACTAATATTGATTGACTTACCTTGCCTCAGCATTATCCCTTCATGAAATGCATTTCAAAGTTCTACCAGGGATGTCCAACCTTTATTTTTTCTTTGTCACACATTGAAGAAGTTGCCTTGTGCCACACATTAAATACCCAAACACTAACAAAAGCTGATTAGCAAGAAAAAAAAAAGGTGCATACTTTTGTGGTACTCAACACCATAGATACATATGGAAATAAATCCTCACAAAACATCATGCAGCCTGTAGGCCACAGGTTGGACTGCCCTCTACTGTGTGTAAGAATTCTAATCTTCAAGAATTTCCCTCTTAATTCAAAACATCATTTATCTAATAAAGTTTACTGTCTTTGAAATTGGAAAAGTGTAAAAAATGTGATCTTATTCAGTTCCCTCAATAGACTTTGTCAAAACTATTTGGGCAGCCTCTGCTTGTTTCTTTCTGGAGTCTCTGCATAAAAACTGTACTTACTAGTTGTCAATGTCATTCTTTCAGCTTATTCTGTGGGCCTAGTGCTGTCCATTCCTGAAGTCCCAACCTTTCACTGCTCCTTTTTCCTTTGTGGGTCATTTGGGAACACCAGATAGAGCCAGTGCTATTATTTATAACTTTCTCCCAAGATAATATATGATGCAAAAGGTAAGAGTGCCTTAAGAGGAAACTTTGGTACTTAGAATAGAAAGCACAGTATCCGTCTAGGTCTCCACCTAAAGGAATGCTGTCAATTTGAATTAACACTTTCAGTCAAAGCAAAGGGCTATAAAGTATTCTGGTCACCTTAATAAGGGACTCTTCTTCATTTGGAAGGTTTTGTTTTTTAAATATACAATATGAAATGTGTCAAGTAGAAACGCCTGGTTAGTTTAAGCACATGTATAAGTCTGCAAGAAAAACTATAAAGGAAGAGATGTCTTTGTCAGCAAATATTTCCCATAGCACATTGGCTGTCTGCCTAGGCTCCAGATAACATTTTGAAAGCCCCCTTAACTAAATCTCAAATCACATAATCAATTAAGGGAATAGATATTCTGGTATAAGTAAAAATAGGCTTTGGTTATTGCTTAAAATGTAGAGTTGTCTGCAAAATATTTACTAAACATAAAAGTAAAATAAAAATAAAGTGCATTTCAGGAAATATTAATTAAAATAGAATTTGTAATAATCATGAAATTCACTTTGTTGATACAAATATACACCTCTGGGTCTGAGTCATAGGGACAATCTGGGTGCCAGTGTAAGTAAATGAGTCTACTGAGCAGTTTCACAAAGTATTCACCTAAAATTTAATAAACTCAGAAATAAAGTGTCTCTGCTGACAAATCACTTTTATTTGACATCTCAGTGGTGAATACTGAAATCTGACAGGTTCAAAGTTAGCATGTGAGTGTGAAAAATATCATTTTGGTAAGTGCACAGGGAAACATTGTTTTGTCACACAATGATGATCTATTGAAGAAAGTGACCATTCTACTGGAAGACTCACTTTCCCACTGGGGTAGAGCTTGACCATTGCTTCATTTACAAAAAAAATGCCATTAATACCTAAATTCTTAAACTATAGCTGCAGCTCATTTTTAGAGTCAAACATGGGCCCAATTTGAGCTAGTCCTTAGGAACATCTATATATTTTGACTTTATTCTGGGAACTGACTTTAATTAGAAATAATTTATGTCACATAAACATAATTTGATAAGCTTTCTATGTTCCATGCTTGTATTGTGATGGTAGCTCACCCCTTAGAATTACCACTGAAATGAGTCCTGAAGACCTGCTCAATTAGTGCTTTCTTTTATGAGGTTCTCAATCCCCTGGGAAGCAGGAGCATTTATAGAGCAGATCTTGAAACAAAAAAAAATCGTAACTTATAATAACAAATGCTAATATTAAGATACAACTATTCATTCTTCAGGGGACTATGTTTTAAAGATATCTTTTTCACATGCTCTTTGGTTTTTCCTGTTGGCAAAGTGGAGATTTTTTTCCCTATCCTAGGCTCTAATATGCTCCTGGGTGAGCAATGGCATGAGATGGGGGAAAAACTACCTTGTTATAGCTGCCCAAGGGGCTACTTTGGGCTCTGTTGACTTTATATTCTTTGGACATAGCTGTTAAAAGCCAGGACAGAGTTGTGTCATTGTTTTCACAGGTGGACTCCAATTTGAGATTCACAGAACAGATAGCAGAAGGCAACCACAACCAAGCCTTGCTCTCCGTGCAATGGACTCTGCCAGAGGCAGCCATTTTATTAATGTCTACATTTCCCCTCTGAATATATAAAAGGAAAAAAAATCATAAATAAGTTCATCAAAATTGATAGGTTGTTGTCAGAAAAGGTAGTTGATCAAAAGAATCAAAAGCTGGAATAAGAGTTTATTTCTAAAATGGAAAAGAACCTGGGCTTTCACTTCCCAGGAAAATTTGTGTAGTGCTGTTTTCTTTGACCAATATGTCATACCTTAAATAAAAGTGGAAAATACTGAAATGCAATTCCCTAACTATTATGAGCAAAAATATCAATCAGAGTTTTACATCACACACACAAATAAACTGTCATATATTTTTGTGTGCATAAATAATTTAATTTTTTTCTTTTGAATAATTAATATGAAAGCTAATATTTTAATCCATTTCTGGTTTTGGTTTGCTCCTGTCACATATTTTCCAAGGGCTTTGTTATGACTGGTAAGTGGTTTTTGCTCATTCCTTTATTATACAGAATGTATAAGTCATGCTCAAAGGAATATATTCTTTAGCAAGCAACCAGAGCCCCTCTGACTACAGACTAGAGGAATTCACTGCTAAAAGCTGAGGAAGTTAAGGAAAATAGCTCTGAGAACCTGCAGCTTCCATAGCAAGATATTAGGGCTGCACTGGCTGGTCTACTTACCCCTCCAAAGCAGCAAGCCTTCTGCCTGCCAGGGCTGAGAGAATGAAAGTTGACTGAAGGTTACACACCACTTGGGAGGGTAAAAGGAAGGTCAAGATAATGATGTGACAGATGTGCAATGGAACGTAGAGTCCACTTGGTATTTCTCAAAGTGTTGTCTGAAGCCTGCCTGGCATAAAAGTCACACATGCCTACAAGTTAGGCTCCAAATGGTTGTGAGCCCACGTTACAAGCATACTAGTGGATTCTTAAATACACTTGAACATTTGTGAGTTACTGATTCTGACCTCGTATTTCTTTGATCCCACATTTCGTCTACTATAAGTTAGGCATTCCCATCCACATGTAAGTAAGAAAGTTACATAAGTTCTCACAGGGTGCAAAGCAAGATCGTGGAGAGCTATGGTTTGAAACCAGGTCTTTTGGACTCTAAAGTCCAAGGTATTAACATCTACATCATTCTGCATTTGAACTGATGACTACAGCTCATCCTACCATTGATCACTTTATAATATAGCATTTACTAGCAAAACGCACACTAGGTATCTCTCAATTTCATTTCATGATCTTTTAGATCTTGATTTAATTTTGATGCTCAATTTACATATTCCCAAAATAAAATCTTTACTAAAATGCAATGTTATTGTTTCTTTCATGGGCCCTGATGTCATCAACATATCTTAACAAGTCTGAACAGCAACAGCTAGCAAGATGACCTCTTATAAGAAATGCTAAGACAGGAAAGAGAGGAGGAGATAGTACTATCCCCCGCCCTCCAAATACTTTACTATTATGTTAAAGCACCAATAGAATCTTTTCCCATCAGCTATTTCACTGAATATTAATTCCACATGATAATAAGAGATATGTACAGAAAGAGTTTTGTGTTAAATAAGTTTGTGAAATCTTTGATTTAGCAAATATAAAGTTAATTTTATAAAGGATTTCTCCAAGCTTTTAACATGCTTCAGTATGTGCTGTAAATTTGCAAAGGGTCAAATACATTATATAGATAGAATTTTCCAAAATTTGTGATCAAGAAACCCTTCTAGAAGGAGTATCCTGTGTGTGACCCACACTAACATAATGCACTTTTTCAAAGAATAGGAATAATAACAGTTGCCAAATTCAATTTCCAGCTTGTTTCCCTGGCACTCAACAAGACTTAGGGCTTTGACTGAAACCCCAGAACAACACAAAGGACTTATGTCAAAATCCTATAATAAATGTGTGTTGATGATGTAACATATATTATGAGAGCAGAAGGTCCTTGAATGGAGGGCAGATCTGTAGAGAGAACTCAATCAAAACTATGCTCATAATAACCTATATCTGTATAGAACAATTTGAACCACTTTGTGCTGTTTTTTTTGTATGCTAATTATCTTAAGGCAGTAGGCTTATTTTATAGTCTAATTTTATATAAAATTTAAGTAAGTGATGCAGTGATACACCAGGTACTCTCAGTAAAAAGAGAAGTTGTTAAGAAAATGAGAATTCTCGATTAGAAACTAAAATTGGATCTTTCCCAATCACCTGAAAATACCCTTTACTACTCTTGACATTTTGCCAATGCAGATTCCACATTCCCTAGGAGAATTTTTAGAAAAAAATATGGATCTTTTCTTTTAACTTGTAGCTAACTCCAATAGAGTAGAACCTACACAGTTGACCACCTCCATACATTGACCATCCAATTTTTGATAGACTGGACATGCACCACATGTAAATATCAGTACATTAGGTCTAGGTCCTTATGTTGATCACTTCTGTTTGTTGACCAGTCCCTTGAGTAATCGACTTATGGAGGTTCTACCGTATTTCCATTAATATAACAAACTAAATGATATTAAGCTATCCAGATTATCTTTCAGGTATTTAAGTTAAAAATTTATTTTTATAAACATTTCTTATTCACTTACCCTATTTTAGAGTCTTTACAGAAAGCATTTTGTTTTTAGTCTACAAAGTACTCAAGAATAAAGGCTGTGTAGAAAGACAGAGATATTTGATTCTGACTTTGTCCCTTATTGATTGTTCGAACTTAGAAAGAAACTTAGAAAAGTTCCTCAGTACTCTATTCCTATTTCTTTTTACTCATGATAGTTTCTGTGATCCTAATATATAGGACTGTTGGAATGGCTAAAGAAGATAAATCCTATAAAGTGCAGTGGTGTGCACAAAGTAAATTCTCATTACATTCAAGCTATTATGGTGTTGATGATGGTGATGATGATGGTGTAACCAAGTTAAATTACCACTATCATCAACATTAGTTGATGAGGAAGACAAATTATAGAAGTATAAATGTAAAAAAGATAATGGCAACAGATGATATTTTAATACACATAAGCACATTTTTCCTTTGTGTGTGTGTATACATCATGTTATATTATATTAGAAATAGAAGTTGTTTCTACATGATACCAAACACCCAGATGAAAAATTCAAACAAAATTAACCAATCATTGCTAATTATATAAACAACCAGATGTTTGGCATTGAATAAATGAAACATCTGGCTCATGAATTAAAATTTATACTTTTCATATGCAAGTGTGGATAACACTGATTGGTGTATATTTCTATAAAAACTTTTTCTTTCCAAATTAACAATCATATGACTAGTACCAAAGAATTGAGGTATGGAGTAGGGGAAAGATTTCAATTCTAGGGAAATTTTGATCTTGCAATTAATTTTTAATGTCTGATTTTACATTCTATGTAATTCATTCAACAGTAACTTTGAATCTTATTATATCCCAAACCCTGCATTAGGCATTATGGATTTAAAAACAAACATAAACATAAACATCATCTTGCCTGGACATAGGTCACACTAGAAAAAAGTAAACAGATGTTTGAAATAACCAAAATTTATAATCAGCATTGAAGAAGCATAAAGGTGCCATAGGCACTGGGGGCGGGGGGCGGAGTGAAGTGAGTAAAAGAAAGAATGTCGGGGAAAACTTCCAGAAGAGAAGGTGATGTTGGAGTTGAATAAGACACATAGGTGTGAGCTGGGCAGAGAAGGAGCTTGTAACTCATGGTTCTGGAGCTTGGGGTCTGCATGTAGGATGTTTAGATAATGAGACAAGGGAAGTTTTCAAATTTCTTTATTTTACAGTGAGTAGAGTGATGTGGTGTTGCACAGGGTATGACGGGCAGGACAGTGGAGGGTAGACTATGGAGGGTGAAGGTAACCACTGTGGAGACTTATGTTAACCTAGGATTGTGAAAATCAACTTTAGGGATAGGATATAGCAGCAAGAAGAGGACGGAATACCAAGATATAAATGAATTCATACAATGTGACATGGTATTTACAAGGGGGGGAGTGAGGGAGAAGGAACTCTTTATAGACGTCTTTCAGTTTTCTGTTTAAATGATAGGAAAATAATGGCAGTTCTTTGTCAGATAGGAAAGGAAAAAGCAGAACAAACATGTAGAAAAATATGGTGAATTTGGTTTTCACATCCTTTTGGGGTGGTGAAAGGAGATAATCTAGAAACCCAGGTAAAAACAGAAGTGCTTTGGCTTGAAATATGGATTTCGAAGAATTTGAAACTCAATCAACAATAAGCAGAAACACATTGAATTAAAATATACTATGTAGATTTATTTAATAATCCAGGGCATCAGTATAGTGGGCATATATTTCAAAATTGATTCATTATTAATTCTATTAACTAATGTTCTTGTATTATCTGAAAATTAAAACCAAAGACATTTAGTATTTTATGTCTTAGTAGAATCTGTGAACAGTGATACCAATGCTGTTATATATTGTGTTATATATTGATCTTAGCCAGAACTACCTGATTTTGTGATTACCTTCTAGAGACTATTTCATTATAATTCAAAGACTAATGATGTGAAAGAGGTATTGTATCTTTTGCAACCCCTACAGTCCATTTGTATATTCAAAAGGAACTGTATTTTTAATTCAAATTTTTGTCTGTGGAACTAAATAGCAGAAAGAAATTTAAGTTCCTCTAAGACCGTTGGACAATTCAATGATATAAGACCCTGTATACACTATGACATATTTTATCTTGGATATATTTTTGGGTAAAATTATAAACAAGGAGCTACTTCTTAACTATTGACTGTGTCCCTCCTCACCTTGAAATTTCCATTCTTACTACTACTGTCATGTGGAACCAAGGAGCAACGTCCATCATCAGGCTTCAGAGACCATGTCTTGCTGCCATGTGATGACTGGATTGATGGAACTAGGGAAATTTGGTTTGTATGTATTGTGTGGCAAGGACCTTTAATATAAAACCTTTGAATTAGAGGTCAAGATAACTTCTGAATAGCCATTAACAGGCCAAGGCTTTGCAACCCTCCATAGCAAGAGGTGAGATACAACCTTCAATATTATTTTACCTCTTTAGAATCTGGAATTCATCTCAAGTTCCAGATAGTTGAGGCATCTTGGCTTCACTTTACATTAATATTGTATGCTTTTAATTCTCAAATCACTCTTGCTCTATTTTATTGCCTTAACAACATTAAAAAGAAATAGGACATTGTTTCTTTTAGTGAGGGCCAATACTATGGTTTAATGTCTGATAAAGCTAACTCTCATTGCTCTTAGTTTTAGCCTGCCAATACTTTTCTTTATAACTTTCTATTAAAATTCTCACTAAATACTTTAGCACGTACTTATAAAAATGAAAAAATCTTCTTGTATTTACACTGTCATTATAATACCAAAATGAAAATTATTTGCAAATACTATTTAACATCTAATCCATATTGAAATGCTCTAGAATCATGCTCCAGAATTCCAACTCTATATGTTGCATTTTGCTATTATGTCCTTAACCCTTTAAATCTTGAAGAACTCTTCTGACTGTATGCGCACACACACACACTCATGCATATACACATGTGATTTTTTTCAGTGCTGTAATCTAAATAAACATGGGGTTAAATTAGAAAAAGAGATCTGGAAAATCTTCAAACAACATGTAGTAAAAATGACACATCTGTAAGTATCACTTGGTTCAAAGAGAAAACCAAAAGAAAAAATAGAAAGTATTTGGAATTGAAAAAAAAATCAGAAATCAGAATTTTGGAGATGCAATCAAACTTTTCCACAGGAAAATTTACAGTATTATACACTTAGCGCAGTAAGGAAGATGAGTCTTAAACCTTTCTTCTCAAGATGTTAGGACCAGAAGAGCAAGTTTACACTAATTTGTGGAACAAAGCAAATGGAGATAAAACAATAAATAAAATCTAAAAATTAAGAACAGAGCAAAATCATTGACATGAAAAACTTTGAGAATATCAATAGACACACTAAACTTTGATCAGCAGATAGGGGAAAATATAAAACGGTGTCTGTACCAAGATGAGAGAGGAAACAACACTGATGGTCCTAACAGACTTAACAAGGACACAAACAGAAACTTTTAAATAACTTTATACCAAAATTTGAAAATTTAGATAAAATAGATAAATTATATAAAAGTCACAAACTACAAAATTGAACTCTAGAAAAAGTAAACTGAACCGTCTTATATCTATCAGTGGAATTGAATTTGAGTCAAAAATATTAATACACTGGAAACTTTCAGCCAAAAATGGCTTTCCTAATAAACTCTACCAAACTTTAAAGGAGGGGAAATTCAAATTTTACACAAATTCTTCCTGTACATTTAAAGGAGGGGACACTTCCCAACTTTTTTGTGCATCCAATGTTGCCATGAAAACCGGACCAAAGACATTACAAAAAAGAAAACCACAGACCAACAACCCTCACAAACATAGACCCCAAACTTATCAAAATATCAGCAAATCAAATATAATAACAGAAAAGGAATATACATTTTGACCAAATGAGGTTCAAGGTATGAAAGACTGTTTCAATATTCAAAATTTGTACAATATACCATATTCACAAAGAAAAATAGCACAGCTGTATCGATTGATAAAAAATATGACAAAATTTAGTAGTAATTTATAATAATAAATACTCTCAAGAAATAAGAACTTCCTCGATCTGACAAAGATCATCTACAAAAAATGTAATCTACAAGGAATGTCATATTTAGTGTTGAAAGAATGTTTTCTTTCTCAGTAAGAATGAGGTAAGAATATCTGTTCTCCTGATTCTTATTCAATATTATCTCATTATACTTATGACTTCCAACTTCTTGAAGCTAGTACATGTATAATGAGTGAGTGTGGTTCTGTTTAAAAGATGGGCACTAAAAATCAACATGTAGATCAGTATAATACAGTAGAGATTCCAGAAATAAACCCAAACATAAATGGCCAGTTGATTTTTAATAATCTAGTGTGTTGAGGCAATTATTTCATTTCAATAAAATGTGTGGGAAATATTGAGTAACCATGTGAAAAAAAAATAAACCTCAATACACATATCACTCTACATTTAGGAGAAAAAAAAATCTCAAAATGGATCATAGATTTACTTATGTTTTTAAAGGATAAAGATATAAAAGTTTTCAGATAAAAATACAAGGGTGTTTACCAGGATTTACTAGCCTCAATAGTCAAAGCATAATTGATGGTAAATTTGGCTGCATAAAAATTAAAATCTTGGCCTCTTCAAGATAGTAGATGAGAGTGAAATGGTAAGCCACATATGAGGGAGATGTTTGCAAAACAAATATGTGACAAATGACTAAACGTTTACAGTTGAATAAGGACAAACAGAAAAATGGGCAGAAGGTTAAAGGAAACACTTCAGTGAAGAAGTTATAAAAAGTAAGCTTGTGAAAAATCTCAACATCAAAGTCTGAACTACTTTGAGAGATCCCTGAATTATCCCCCAAAAGCCCAAATTTCAGAAAACTGATCATCGGTACCAAGTGCTGTTAAAGATGAGAAACAGCTGGCACTTTCGCACCTGTGCACACTAGGTTGTTGGTATATAAAATAGTTTGAAAATAAAGTTTAGCAGTATTTAAATCTAAGTTTAGAAGTTTCTTAATAATGTTAGACATACTCTGCTATGCAATACAGCTATTGCTTTCCTAGATATTTGTCCAAGAGAAAAGAAAGCATGCATTTACATAAGAAATTGGACATAAATAGTAATAGCAGTTTTATTTGTAGAAGCTAGGACATGGAAGCCATTCAAATATCCACCTTTAGGTTAGCAGATAAACTATGGTATTACCTATATAATGGAATTCTACTGAGCAATAAAAATGGATGACTTATGGATAGATTTTATATGTATCAATCTCAAAATAATTATGCTAAGAAAATGGAAAAAAATAGTACATGCCGTATGATTTCGTTTATTTAAACCTCTAACAAATGCAAAATATCTCTAACAGAAAGATAATAAGTGGTTTCCTAGGACTGGGGACAGGAAGAGATGGAGTATGAGCATACACAACAGTTTCAGAAACATGGAAATTTCCTTATCCTGATGGTCCCCACAATTTCACAGGCATGTATATATTCGATAACTCATCCACGTATCAATTTAAATATTTATAGTTTATTTTTCCTCAGTTGTACTTCAATTATGTTAAAAAATCAGCCTCCATAATTTTAGAAGACACATCTTTTGTTATTTGGTTTAGGAATGCACAACGAATAAATTTACTGAGGTAAAATTGACATCTTTATAATATTGAGTATCCCTGTCCCTAAGTATCTTGTGTGTATCTTTTTGTTGTTGAATTATATTATCGTGGCCTTCGTGACTATTTTAAATTTTTGTCTTACAAGTTTCACATTTTTTTTATTACAAATTAATATGAGCATACAAATTTTAGATTACATTGTTTTTAATTCTAAGAGAAAGTTCAAGTTGTAGTTGAGCTACATCCAGGAGTTATACTGAACACCCTCATACTGAGCACATTATGTGAGATCCTGCCAATTGCCCTTCCTGTTCTCCTTTCTCCTCTCTCTCCCTCCCCTCCCTTTTGCTACACCTTATTTGTGTTTTTCCTTTTGTGTGGGTGTGTAGCTATTTATATGTTAGTTTCATATTAGTAGTGAGTACATTAAATACTTCTTTTCCATTTGTGAGATACTTTACTAAGAAGAATGAGTTTCAATTTCATCAGATAAACAGATAAGATTTAAAGTTTATCTCTTTTCTATGGCTGAATATAGTACTCCATGTATACATATACCACAGTTTGTTAATCCGTTCATGGGTTGATGGGCACTTGAGTTGCTTCCACACCTTGGAAATTGTGAATTTAGCTGCAGTAAACATTCTGAAGCAGATGTCCTTGTGGTAAAATGATTCTTTTTCTTCTGGTAGATATCTAGTAATGGGATTGCAGGATAAAATGGAAGGTCGACTTTTAGTTCTTTGAGAATTCCACATACTTCTTTCCAAAGAGATGTTATTAGTTTTCAATCTCACCAATAGTGCAAAAGTGATCTCTTCTCTCCATATACAAACCAGCATCTGCAGCTTTGCGATTTTGTGATATAGTCTAATCTCACTGGAGTTAGGTGATATCTCAGAGTGGTTTTGATTTGCATTTCTCTGATGATTAGGGACTATGAGAAATTTGTCATGTGTTTGTTAACTATTCATCATCATCTTCAGAGAAGTTTCTATTCGGACAATATTCTGTTCAGAAGATATATTCTGTTCAGATATATATTCAAATTGTAATTCTCAAGTTACATTTGACTTATGCAATTATAAGAACACAAGATATAATATACAAGAATAAAAAAACATTATTGGTATACACAGTATATTGAGTATTACAATTTTAATATGGTTGTTCCTTTCTTTGGCACCTTCTGTATATACACACACATATATGGTGGAACTGCTATAAGTTGATCACACAAGATACTAAAACAAACATACGTTTGGAGGTCAGCATACAGAGATAGTCAATGTAAGTTGACTACAGTACTGATACGTACATATG
This sequence comes from Arctocebus calabarensis, assembly GCA_963573935.1. Lineage (NCBI taxonomy): Eukaryota > Metazoa > Chordata > Mammalia > Primates > Lorisidae > Arctocebus > Arctocebus calabarensis. Next base: position 26,591 of record CAUYON010192288.1, read on the forward strand.
ATACATGTCTGGTTGATGAAAATTAGGTCAATTTAAGGAAGTAGTCAATGAAGTAAGGAGGTCAACTATGGACTTACTACTAAATGTACTTACATACATACATACACACTCAGAGGATTTCTGGATATTCAATTTCATATTCTATTATATCACAGAATAGTCTTATTGTGATAGTTTATTTCTCTTAATTTTTCCTTGTATAAAGCCATTATCATCTGTAAATAGTGAAAATCTTAACTCTTTCCTTTTTAACTCCTATAATTCTAATTGAATTATCTTGTCCAAGTGGGATAGTTAATTACTACACTGCAATGGTAACAAGAATGATGATAATGTTCTTCCTTGGCTTCCCTATTTTAGCAGGAATAACTGATAAACACCATACTGGCTTTTGAACTAACATATACACAGATAGTTACATAAATTATATCAGTTTATTAAGAATTGTTATGTATTTCATTTTTTGTAAATCAAAAATTAGTGGTCTTTTTACAAACTATTTTTGATGTTTTTGAGAATGAAAATATAATTTTCTCATAAGATAAAAAAGATACTATGCTAAGGGCAGCGCTTGTGGCTCAAAGGAGTAGGGTGCTGGCCCCATATGCCAGAGGTGGAGGGTTCAAACACACCCCCTGTCAAAAACTGCAAAAAAAAAAGATACTATGCTAATATATTTATATGTATTTAAATATCTTTCAAGGGCTGAAATAAATCCTTGCTCACAGTGGATTATTTCTTTAGTATTTTACTGTGTTCATTTTTACTCCCATTTTACCTATGGGAGTTTTTTGGAAAAACTCGTAAGAGAGGTCAGTATTTAGTTTGTGTGTGTGTAATCACTCACTAAAAATATTTGCAAATATTTTCTCCCAATCTGTACTTGTCTATTTACTTTGTTAGTTATTTCTTGTGACATAGTCATAAGAAATGTCTTAGGCCAATGTCCACAATAGTTTTTCCTAAGATTTCTATTAGATTTTGTATATCTAATTTTACATTTATGTTCTTAATCCAATTGAGTTAATTTTTTATGTAATAAGAGATATGGATCCACTATCATTCTCGTGTATGTAGCTTTCTAGTTTTCCCAGAACCATTTATTGAATAGTGAATCTTTTTTGCAGTGTATGTTTTCTTCTGCTTTGCTAAAGATCAGCTGGTTGTAGATATACAGTTTTATTTCTGGGTTCTCCATTCTTATGCATTGGTCTAGGGATCTACTTCTAGAGCAATAATACCATGCTGTTTCGATTACCAGAGCCTAGTAGTAGTAACATAATTTTAAATCAGGTAATGTGATGCACCAGATTTTTTCTTTTTCCCTAGGATTGCTTTGGCTATTCAGGACCTTTTTTTATTCCATTTTATATTCAGGATTGTTTTTTTCTAATTCTTTGAAAAATGATGTTAGTGTTTTGATGATAATTTCATTGTGGACATCATAAGAATATTGATTCTTCCAATTCATGAGCAAGGGAAGGTTTTTGCTTTGCATTATCAGTGATTTCTTTCATCAGTGTTTTGTAGTGCTTCCTGTAGAGATTTTTAACCTATTTGTTAAGCATATTCCTAAGTATTTTCTTTTCTTTGTGGCAATTATAAATGGTATTGAGTTCTTGATTTGATTCCCAGCTTGGGTGGTATTAGTGTATAAAAATGCTACTGATTTGTGTTCATTAGTTTTGCATCCTGAAAATTTACTGAATTTGTGAATTCCAGGAGTCACATAGATGGCAAATAGGAATAGTTTGACTTTCTTTTTTCCTATTTCAAATGCCCTTTGTTTCTTTTTCTTGTCTGATTGCTCTGGTTAGGACTTCCAGTGCCCTGTTGAATAGAGGTAGTGACAGTGGTTATCCTTGTCTTGTGCCAGTTCTTAGGTGAAATGTTTTTAACTTTACCCTATTCAGTGTGATATTGGCTACTGTTATTTTGAGGTGAGTTCCTTCTTTGCCTAGCTTGTTAAGTATTGTTATCATTAAGGAGTGCTAGATTTTACTGCATGCTTTCTCTACATCAATTGAGATCATACAGTTTTATTTAAAATTGTTTATGATGTGCATCACATTTATTTATTAACATATGTTGACCCATTTTACATGCCTGGGATGAAACCCACTTGATCATGGTGAATTATTTTCGTAATGTACTATTGGCTTCTCTTTGCTGGCATTTCCTTGACAATGTTTGCATCTATATTCATGATGGATATTGGTCTGTAGTATTCCTTTTCTTTTTTAAATAATTTTATTGAATCATAATTGTGTACATGTACAATTGTAGGGCACAAAGTGCTTCATATACAATCAGAAATATTTTGATCATATGTTACAGATAGCCTTCATGGCATTTTCTTGATCACTATATAAAGACATTGATACTCTATTTTTATTTATATGAATAACCAATTGTCTCACTACTATTCATTGAGGCGTGTTTCTCCTCATAGTTTGCAATTTTAAGAGCACAAAAAGTTCCTAAAACTACAACACTGGAGATCACTACTCTGACAAAGATATGTAAGCTCTTTGTGGAGAAACTATAAAACTTTATTTAAAGATATTAAAGCAATCTCAGTAAATGCAAAAATAGATGGTTTTCTTGATTAAGAATGCTTGATATTGTAAATTGTCCCTAAATTGATCTATAGATTCAAACTACTCTAGTAAAAATTACATGTTTTTCCTCAAGAGAATTAAAAGTGATCCTAAATTTTCACCTATATGTGAGATGGTTTCTGCACTCTCTACTCTGGTCCACAAATCTATTTGCTTATTTCAGGGCCAATTTTGTTTTATCTTTTTTTGTTGTTGTTGCAGTTTGGGTGGGGCTGGGTTCGAACCCACCACCTCCGGCACATGGGGCCAGCGTCCTACTCCTTGAGCCACAGGCACCGCCCCCAATTTTATTCTATCTTGTTTACCATACCTTACAATTATGTTGTTAGAGGTGAATTGACTATTTAATGATATTTACTGTTTCCGTATAAAATTTAGGATCACTTTTAATTCTCTTGAGGAAAAACATGTAATTTTTACTAGAGTGGTTTGAATCTATAGATCAATTTAGGGACAATTTACAATATCAAGTATTCTTAATCAAGAAAACCATCTATTTTTGCATTTACTGAGATTGCTTTAATATCTTTAAATAAAGCTTTATAGTTTCTCCATAAAGAGCTTACATATCTTTGTCAGAGTAGTGATCTCCAGTGTTGTAGTTTTAGGAACTTTTTGTACTCTTAAACATTATTTAGAACCCCAATTTTTTCTTTATATGGTATATAACTATAAACATTTACCATATTCAAAATTAAATCTGATTCAATTTTTAAATAATTGCCATAATAAAAATCTTATTTTATAAAAATAATATATTTTCCTATACAAAAAGCATTTAGTCAGAAGAGTTGCATAAGAGTTCTTTTAACTATTTGCAAATCTCTTTAATGTTTGATTTAGTAAAAGATAGTTGGATTCTCATATCTGCTTCAGATTTAATCTGTTGCTTTATATTGTTTTGGTTGAAGGAAATCTGGCTTTACATAGATACACAGTTGGAAATGTAGGGTGTTTCCTAATAGAGTATATCACTGTGGATACTATTCATTGATATTACATGAAACCAAACAATTGTTAGTTTCTTAAAAGTTAAAATCTGGATTCTGAAACCATATCAGTGAATGTTTTTAGTCAGTTATATTAAAATCCATTGATCTCATTTACACTTTGAATGGCTCTTTTGCCCATACATATGTTTGTAATGGTATACATTAGGTTTTTTTTTTTAATATAAAATGTAGGTTTATCAAGTTATGCATATTTCCAACTATTGATATATTTCCATATTCAGTATCACAAAGTCACATTTATTAATATCAATACCCAATTCATTAGAAACAATATGTATGTCCTAGAAAACTTTCAAATTCAAGGTCTCAAAAATTCTAATTTTAACTTCAAGACTTGAATTTTACCATAGGCAACAAATACTGTCAATTATTTTTCTTGAAGCAATAGCTTCATTTTCTTCATTTTTCAAGAAAATATCTATTAACTACCCAAATCTGAATAACTATATAGTTTGAGTCTGAATTTTTCTTTCAAGTAAAGGTGTTATTCCATGAGGAAAGCATCTAATTCAGCTCACAACTCCAAGTTGAAACACACATTGGGCTCTGGTATGTGGCAGAAGACCTTTGCTATGTACTTCCAATTTGTCACACAGAATATTATTACCAGGATGTATAATCATGGGTCAAGATTCGCCAACACATTGTACCCCATGATTGCACTAATGTACACAGCTAAAGAGGTAAAGTGGCAGCTTCGTTCTACTGTGCATAATGGCTATTTCACATATTTCAACACGTTCTGGTGTTTTGTCTTCATTTTCTTCTAAACTGGATTTTCTATTCCACAACTTTATATTTAGGAGCAGTGTCAGTATAAGATGACTGTGAGTCCCTACCCTCCCAACGAAGAAAAATAGATCAAGATAATGATGTGTGCAGAAAAAAACGTATTTACTTTCACATTGTTGCTTATTACTTATATATTCTTGTTTTCATTGTTATTCTATTTGATTATTCAATACAAGTGGTAATTTTTTGGTTATCTTGGATATGATGAATTAAAAATAACTTTCCCATTTAAAGTAGTGGATTTTTTTTTTTCATTTAACAACTTTTCACTTACCAGCAGGGTTTTCAGAAACAAATTAAAATCATTAAATTAGGGATAGATGTGCCATCTAGTTTTTTAGTTATATTCAACAACAGTGTTGTTCAGGATATCTAATGCACTGGAAACTGAAGTTCCCTAACTCATCTTTAAAGAAAAGCAATCAATTGATACATCAATGTAAGAGTGGCCCCATGTTGAGTGCAATCTTATTTTTCATGGTAAAAACTCATCCTCATTTAATATTAAATTCACATTGACATGTATGTACCTTTATTGATATATAGCTCTATATTTTCCAAAATGGTTTTTCAATAGCTTACAATAAGATAATCTATTTAGAATGCCTAGAACATTATTGAGATGATATTAATAACTCAGTAAATGTTTGCTATTATTGTCATTTTTAAAATACATATTGAAATAAGTAGGGTAAAGCTGGAAGATCAAATATATGCAGATATGAAGGGAAAATAAGCTAACATTGAGGGCTGAGGGTAAGAATGATTTAGCATTAAAGTTCACTCTGAGTTTCCAAGCAACCAGAGAAAAAGTGCTATAGAATTATTTTCTGATGAGGAAGCCCACTGGTTCTTCATGAAATCACTTTCTCTTGGTGTGATTTTTATATCAGGAACTGTGAAAACCATGGAAAATATCTTACATTACAGTTTCACAGTAAAAACAGCAGCTAATCCATCCATCCATCTTTCTATCCATTGGTTTAGTAAATATTTTGTCATTTTCTTTGTACAATATCCTTGATAAATGCCAAGGGTATAACAATAACATATATTCAATGAAGGTGTTTCCCTAGCAATCTGAATAAATGAGACTGAGTATAAAGCATTCCAAAAATCTAAATTGTAACTATTTGAATTTATACTACCTAGAGGTATGCAATATACTATCTTGTTTAATTTTTATACTTTTTTGATAGGGTTTTGCTAGATTCATGCTATAAAGTTTTAAATTGTTATTCTGTCGTTCATATCTCTTGTATTCTGCTTAGTCAATTAAGGTAAGATTGATACAATTTCGCTAATGGACACGTTGATGATGCTATTAAAGTTGAATATACACACCAATATTTTCACCCAGAATTTCTCTCACGGTGTAGCTACTCATGAATTTAAATGTTACTGTTGCTTTAACAGACACTGAATATTCACTATGTATCTAGCACTATTCTAAGTGTTTTACAAATATTAACTCATTTAATCTTCATGATGTGAAGTAAGTACTATAAACCCCACCTCATTTTATAGTTAAGGAAATTAAGGCACAGATACCTTTAAAAAAACTTACTTAAGGTAACACAGCCAGGAAGTAGGAGAGCTAGGAGTTGGAATCAGGCAGTATGTGTATGCCTTTAAAGTTCATGCTTTAACCACAATGCTGTGCTGCCTCCTGACAGGTATTTTGTTGAGATCCTGTAGTTCCATGACATAAGGTACAACAGAAACTATTAGCCTAGAAGAATTTCAAAGTGGGCATTTCTCTTTTCACCTGTAGAATACATTCATTCATTCCCCTCAGAAGTTCTGATTCTGTATGAGGCTGCCAAGATGAATTGACTGCCAAAGGCAGCCTGGGGTGACTGACCACATTGGCCTGCTATTATTTAAATTTTATCAAGTGTTTACAAGGTATACAAAGACAATTTACTTTTGACGAAATTCAATTACTTATGAAGGCCTCTCAGATTAACAAAGGACATCATCCTTATATTTTATCTCTGGAAATTAATATCTTTTATGTCAGGGACAATTTCTGACTTGACTGATTCTTTTAGTGATATAATACACACATTTTACAGAGATATTTGTGGTGAGGAATCTATGTTAATCTCATGTAGTTTGTGTTATTGATAGTTTCTGTCTGTATAATTTTTTTTTATTAAGTCATTTGTACATAGAAGGCAGTAAATAATCAGTAAAGATATTTTCCAGCCTGAGCAAAAGTGAGACCCCGTTTCTACTACAAATAGAAAAATACTAGTTGGGTGCTGTAGTGGGCATCTGTAGTCCCAGCTACTTGGGAGGTTGAGGCAAGAGGATCCCTTGAGCCCATAAGTTGAGGTTAGTTGAGGTTGCTGTGAGCTATAATGCCACAGAACTGTATGAAGGGTGATAGAGTGAAACTGTTTTTTTTTTAAAGTAGGTTGGCACGGTGGATCAAGCCTATAAAACAAGCACTCTTGGAAGTTTAGATGGGGTAGGGGATGGATAGCTTGAGCTCAAGAGTTCAAGACCAACCTGAGCAAGTATAGACCCCATCCCTAAAAAGAGCCAGGTATTGTGGTGGGTGCCTATAGTTCCACCTTCTTGGGAGGCTGAGGTAAAGAGAATAACTTGAGCCCAAGAGTTTGAGGTTGCTGTGAACTCTGATGCCATGGCACAGAGGGTGACAAAGTGAAACTCTGACTCCAAAAAAAGAGACATTTTATCTGTGCTCTGATCCCATCCCTGCCCAGCTCCTCAAAACCCATGTGGCAATGATCATTTCTCTCTCTTTTGTATATTTGCTGTTTCCCCTCTACATTGGATATTCTCCATCCATTTTTAAACATGCTCAAAGCACTTATCTCTTTTTTTAAAAAAATCCTCTTTGATCTCTATTTCTTCTTCTTTTTTTTCTTTTTACCCTTGTCCTAATAAGTTACCATCCCATCTCATCTGCCTCTACCACTCATTTAATTGGTATTTTAGTCCATTTGAGGGGGTTTAAAGCAGGGAAATCTCCTTTCTTTCCTCTGCTGCACATTGGAAGAGTAAGAGTTGTCTTGCATCACACATGAAATACACAAACACTAACGAAAGCTGATGAGCAAAAGAAAGGTCTGTGCATACTTTTTGTGATACCCAACAACACAGATGAGCAAAAAAAACCCTCAAAAAATCAGCAGGTGGCATGCAGGCCGCAGTTTGGAAGTCCCTGCAAGAACTATCTGACTCATGGTTCTCCAAGCTGTATAAGAAGCAGGGTACCAGTATCTGCTTCTGGTGAGGGATTAGCAGGCATGTGCAGGTTACATGTGAGAGAGGGATAAGAGAGATGGGGAGGTGCCAGACTTTTTCATAATCAGCTCTCATGGGAACTCATAGAGCAAGAACTTACTCACTACTGTGAGGACAGCACTAAATCACTCATGAGGGATCCACCACCATGACCCCAACATCTCCCACTAGGCCCCACCTCCAACACTGAGAATCAAATTTCCAACATATTGGAGGGCTCAGATATCCAAACCAAAGCAATTGGCTTTTGTCAATGTTATTATCATCATTATCATCTAAACTACTGAGGACCAAATATAGCCATAAGGATCAGTATAATCCATCATGCAAAGCTGAAGTTGGCCAGTCTCGATGGTATATTATATGAGGTAAGTACTATAAACCCAGAATACAGGTGGAAGAACTGGCTTCATAAACCCAGTATTCTGGGTTTATATTTCAAATTGCATATAAAACCATCACATTGTACCCCATGATTGCATTAATGCACACAGCTATGATTTAATAAAATAATAATAATAAGATAAACTATCCAAACTAAAAAGGAGTATATATGTGTAGTCATAAAGTTGTATAATGGACGCTGAAAACTAAGAAGGGGGAAATTTTGGAGGGGAGTGAGTGATAAAATTTTACCTGTCAGGTATGATGTACATTTTTCTGGTGACAAATACACTGAAAGCCTTGACTTCAGCATTATATAATTCATCCATGTAACAAAAACACTTGTACCCTGTAAACCTACTGAGCAAAAAAAAAATGTTTTCAATTGTGGATATGTTTAATTTGAGCTATTCATGAACAAGAGAAGACCTTAGGCTAAATTTGTTCCAATATATATTTATGCAATATATATTTATGACCATCAGTCTCAAAAGAATCATCAGCAAACCTTGGCCATCCTTATATGTTTTTCTGATAAACTAATTTCCCCCTTTCTGTAACATGTTTTCTTAACCTTTCATGTACCTCTTCAAATGTCTCTAACCTCTAAAACCACCGTCATTCTCAGCAGATGCCTTTGACTTCTATTTAATAGAAAAATAGAATCCATTAAATTGAAGATTCTTCCAGATTTAAACCAATCTGTTCCTCCAGCCCTCCTGTTATAACAGAGGCCATATAAAGCCAGTTCTTCCACCTGTATTCTAGATCCTACTCACATGTGCTTTCTCAGTAACTGATCACTATTGGTTGTCTCTTCTTCAAATATTAAACCACCCCTTCTTTTTTTTTTATAATTTTATTGAATCATAATTCTGTACATTGGTGCAATCATAGGGCACGATTCATATACATTCAGAAATGTTTTGATCGTACTGTTACAGTTAGCCTTCATGGCATTTTCTTGATCACTATATAAA